>MU225334.1:747003-770116 GCA_018584345.1 Thuja plicata | reverse complement strand
GTGAAAAGACACAACTCTTATTACAAATTATTTTGAAAAAATAATAAACTAACTAAAAAATAACTACCTAACTTTCGGATTTGGCTTTGGTCAAAAATCTAAAACACCTCGTGAAAAGCTAATATTTCTACTGGAGATAGGAAATTTGATTTCCAGAACTAGGTCATTTTTAGAGTTTTAAAATTTGATCAGCTTTATCCTCTGTCGAAATCATCTTTGTAGAAGGTCTAAATTCCAACATTTTTTGAAGGCTTCGATTAGTTAGTTCTATTTATTTGTGTCATAAAGCTTCCTTCTTTTGATATTTTTTTTTTATGGAGAAACATGATTCTTGATAATGGATTGGGACTTCTAAATTATCAAAATTTAGGGTACCACCACTCCATATTCAGAGAAGATTTGCCCCAAATATGAGCATCTAGGCCCCAAAACTGTAGAAGAACACCTTCAAGCCTATAAAGATGCCATGAACAGGCATCAAATACAACATCAAGATGTTGTAACCTAGATGTTTCTATGGTCCCTAGGATAAAATGAGCTAAACTAGTATCTAAACTTGCCTGCCAACTCCATCAATAGTTGGCAGGATATGGAAGACATCTTTCTCATGACCTTTCGCATTCATGTGGACCCATCTTGGTCCCAGAGCCAGTTTATTTCCATCAAAAAGGAACCAAACGAGCCCCTTTCTACCTTCAATCATCAGTTCCAATAAGCTCTGAAGTGGTACACAGGCCCTTTTATACCATCCACCGATGTGACCATCCAAACATACCTCAATGCCATGGACCCCTTTTTTGCTACTCTCCTTTGGATAACTACCGCTGCTAACGAGCGAGATACCCTAGTAAAAGTTTACAACTTTGCCCTGGAGTTGTCTCGCAACTTGAGAAAGGCCCCCAATAGAATTGGACAAAGCGTACCCATCAACATGTTGCCCAGATGAACTTCTTACATTAGGGGATACAATCCCAATTTGATGATGGGTGCCCCAACAATGGTCATGGGCATGCCACTGATAGACCAACAGGCCTAGTACATTTACCCATCTCAAACCCAGACAACCTGGGGTCTAGAATACATCCCTTGGAATTAATCACATCAAATGCAGCAACCTTTGACACAATCCCCTAGAGTACCTTCCTTCCAGTTGTCCACAGCCAGAGGATTGTTGTCCTAGACTCCACAAGTTGCTGTCACTTTCTTAGGTGACCCACCACCAAAGCCTTCACACTGTGACACCACTACCCAATTTTCCTTTGAGGTTGAATCCCTCTGGCGATTGGTGTCCTCCTTGAAAATGAAAATGGGATAGCTGAAGGTGGGGCCTTCCGCACCCCACAACCCCAATTCCCATAGAGGGAATATTTTCTTAGGCCAACAGAATGCCAATTCTGAAGGCAAAAATTACAACAATGCACCTCAGTTCAACCAACAACAATGGAAAAATAACACAAATACCAGAGGTCCTCCTCTGAGTTAAACTACCACTCAGGGTAGTGCTGGACCTAGTCATTCTGTGCAACTTGCAAAATTCCAACCCCTAACCACGTGGTGTAGATTGCACAATACTGGCTTGCATTCCAAGGTGAACTATGCCACTCTGTAGAAGATCATCCAAATCTCCCAGTCAAACAGACAATAGCCTATTGATCCATCTCCCCTAGAATCTTCCCCAGTAGAGCCCCCTCACACTGCTTTTACGTGTAAGACCATCTTCTTTGGGATAGACAAATAGGACGAAGAAGAACCCAATTTATAGGGATTCTTTGACGAATCCATTCTAGCCTTTGAGGCCAATGCCTTCACCAACCCACAGACTCCATCTAACACTTGGAGTCAAGCTAGAAAAGGGTCATCCTACATGTCAATTACTCCCAAGAATGCCACCCCCTAGGACTCTAACACAAATAATCATTCCCTCCCACCAAAAGGACTTGGAAACCACACCAAGGATCTGGCCGGGGGGAGTCAACTTTACCCAAAGGGGCAGTTTGACATCACCAAGGCAGTGGAAACCACCACCACCTCCATGACCTTGATGAAGGTTTTACTTAACTTCCCTAAGCAAAAGAAGTTCCTCCTATAGCTCTTGGGGAACCCAAAAGTTGTTAATCACCCACCAAAGACTGTCACTTTTGATGACACTAACTCGGCAGTCTTCTAGGGAAATATAGAGGATCCTCCCTTCCTTCTAGGCCTAAACATCCAAGGGAAGAACATGTACAATTGCCTTATGGATTTCGGTGCTTCAGGTAACATTATGCCCTTGTCCATCTGCCAGAAGCTCACACTTACTCCCACACCCTCCAAAGGTTTAGTAGTCTAATTGGACAAAACTACCATGAAGATGGTTGGTGAGTTGAAGAAATTCTAGATTCAACTCATCCAGGATCCCCGGATATCCAACATCATCAACATCCAAGTGGTTGACATTCCCGAGACTGACAGGATGTTATTAAGTCAAAATTGGTCAAAGGCCCTCAATGGGTATTTCTCAACATATTTCTCCTACCCGTGGCTCACCTAGAAAGGGAAATCAAATCAAATCCAGGTAGAAAGTGATCCTAGAATGAAACAATCCCTTACCAAAGTCGAGAAGGTAAATGAAATCTTTTTATCTGAATCCTCACTCAGGGTATATTGACCATGAGAAATCCTAACCTTTGACTGCATCCCTAGTGATACCTTCCTGGGGAGGATCCCGTAATCACACAAATGATTCAAGATCTGGACATAAAGATGAAATGTAAGGTATACTCACAAGGTAGTAAGGAAACTATGGCCACCCTCTTTTCTGGCACTTGGTGTCAAGTACATTATCAAAAACACTCTAAACTAGAGTGTGAGCCTTGTATTGCCACCACTACCTACCACATCACCAATATCCAAGAGAAGGAGCATAAATTTGGGTTCCCTGGACCAAGAAATCCACCTAGTAGTACACTTGAGGTGCCTCTCATCCAGGAATCTGAACTAGAAGATTCTCTAGAGGAAAGCCTCGCCTGCACACCACCCAAGCTGGAGGAATCACTTAAAAAACCTCCCAACCCTGAACCCAATCTGAATTCCACTTCACTTCCTCAACCCCATAAAACTAGCAATGATTTATGCATCCTGAATTTTGATGGGTCTTGGTCTAAACAAGGCTGCGGGGCTAGAGTGGAATTAATCAACCCATGAGGGAAATCCTTCCTTGCATCCTACAAGTTGCAGTTTTCCTGCACCAATAATGTCATAGAGTACGAGGCCTTATTCCTTAGACTCCTATTCTCTTTGATACAAGGGATCACACACCTCTAAGAAATGGGCATTTCAGAGCTAATTTTAAAATAGATTCGGAGCCAATACACATGTCATGATAAAAGGTTGGTCGCATACCGTAACCAAGCATGGAGGCTAATAGAAGACTTTGATGCTTTCGACATTGAACTCATCCCCTAGAAACATAATTATGTTCCAGATTCCCTCACTATGTCCACTAGTATGCTTGAGATGATGGCTGGTTCCTGGATCTAGAGATTCTCTATTGAAATGGTCCCCACCCCGTCCATCTTGGATAAAATAACACACTTTTAGGTTTTCGAAGATGACCAACACATTTTTTCCTTCATGGAAAATGTTGGTGTCTTTGAAGATTAGATTGTGGAAGAAACTATTGGCAAGTGATCAATTTTGTAAATGTGATTCACTTTTTGGTTTTCATTTATGGAAACGCATCTGGGTTTTAGATCGATTCCTATGAAGATAAGTTTTGTTGATTTAGAAATTGACTAAGTATAGAATCAGAGGTACAAAAGTATTTTGGATATCAAAGATCGAGATCAATGAATTAGGGAAAGCGAGCTTAGAGGAAGACATTATGGGGTATGTATAACCTCCACCTAAGATCGATTTGGTTTTGGTTATGTCTATGGTGAGTTAGATAGAATTGAAGACAAATAGACTGCAGTAGAACAATGATACAAAGTAGTTGGACAGAGCGAACATTGAGGGAGTATGACTTGCACTCGAGGCAATCAAAGTTAGATTTTGGTTGTTGATAACCTACACATTGACTATGCAAGTGCACCGACTATGTATTTGATATTTACTATATTAAAATGTATTTTGTATTGAAGGCCAACTTTTTAATATTTGTAATATTCATATTGGGAGCCGACTTTGTAAAGTTGTGAGATATATATGTACGATCTTTTTGATAAAGATATGAGGTTGTTGATGGTTAGTTGGATAAGTTGCTGAGAAAATAGTAGAGAAGAGAATGACAGAGATAATTGAAGAGCTATAAAGGAACTATCTAAGCACTAGTGTTGCTTTTTTTGTTCATGACTGAGAACACTTTGTAATCAGAATTACTTTGTAAGAGTTGTAAGCTCAGTTGGCCCCTAAAAGGGTGTTGTGAACCTTTAATAGGGTTGTAATTCCTTTAACAAGGAAATGTGCTATGTATTATTCAGCTCCTAACAGGGATAATTCTCCTAACATGGACACTATAATTTAGTACATGCTTGTGGGTACCATCCCCACCAGGGTTTTCCCTTGGCCAGGGTTTCCTTGAAAACAAAATATGGTGTTATGAGTACTATGTCATTTTATTATGTTCTTTTATTTACTACAAGTTAATGGTTAATGTTTAAATGGTTGAAGAATTTAATTAAGTGCTATAATACTGATTCACCCCCCCTCTCAGTATTATCGAATCCTAACAATTGGTATCAGAGATTTTGTCCCTTGGAGAGAAAGTCTAACAGCTTGAGGGAGATCAGATGGATTTGGACAGTCTGCAAGAAAACTTTGATGCTGCACTCGAAGACCTTGACAAAGAAAAAATAGAAAATGGAGAGTTGAAATTCAACATGCGAAGAGTTGGGAAATTTATAAATAAACTCAAAGAACAACTTGAGCTTTCTAGAAGTCAAACAAAAGATCTTATGGTTCTGATAAAAGAGGATTTAGATGAAGACAATTTAGATCAGATGAGGAAACTAAAAGAACAGAATGAGACCCTGAAACTTGAAAATGAGACTATGGCTAAAGAAATATAAATACAGAAGGATGGTAAGAAGAAATTTGAAGAAGCTTTAAACAATGCATTAGATCAAATGAAGAATGAGGTTGATAACTACAAGAACAAATATCTGGAAATGGAGAAATACAATCAGATTATAAAAGGTGAACTTGTTGAAGCAACGAAACACATTGAGAAACTTCACACCAGCAGTGATTTGATTGATGAACAAAGAGAAAAAAAAAAACCTAAAGGTGATATGACATATATTGGCTTCAATGAAGTTGAATGTTCAAAGAATCAGGAAGATAAATCAAATGAGAAGATTGATGCTGAGAAACCTTCTATTGAAGAATCTAGAAAGCAGATCAGACCCTTCAGAGGTAGATTCTTTGGTTGCAATAGATTTGGTCACATGAAGAGAGACTGCAAAGGTAATGCCCCTTTTAGAATATTTTCTAGTTATTTTTTTAACTGTAATGGATATGGGCACAAGAAAGTAGAATGAAAAAAACCTAATCAATCTTCTATATAGACAAAACAATGGAAGAGAATCTACAGTGAAACCTACATGCTACAAATGTAATAACATTGGACACATTGTGAAGTACTATAAGCTGCAAGTTAATCAAGAAAGAAGACCTCCTATATGTTATAAATTCAATAATCCATGACATATAGAAAATTTTTGCAAGTATAATGGTTCAGACAATAGAAGAGTACCACCTCCTATGAATTAGCAAAAGAATGCAAATGATACTGGTAAGAGTGCTGCAGATTTCAAGAGTGATTTTGAAAGTTGTTTTAAGAAAGAAGAAGATAGAAATAGTCATAAGATATGGAAGATCAAAGAAACAAGTGAGGCATCAGTTTAGGGATAGTCAGGAGATGCTACTGGATCTTTTCCTGATGGTAGTGTTATCCCAATTTTTCATGACTGATCAAATTTGGACAGGTGGAGTTAAATGAGGCTTCCACAAGGGTAGAGCCCAGCCTATGCCAAAGATCTGGTCTCTGCTCTGAGAATCCCTTAGAGATTGGAAGGAATTACTGTTATAATTCAAAGAAGGTGACCATTATAATAAAACCCTAGCTATCTTATGTTTTTTTTATTACCTTTTTTGATCACTTAAAACACTGAGTTTCCCATGTGCCTTTTATCCTATTGGTCAGTTGCGGTATCGCTTAATGTTCTATGCCTACTCTTTTGTTTCACGCGATTAAGCGACTAGCCTCAGTCGGGTTATTGCATGTTTGAACCTTGAGTTGGAAAGACTTCATGAGACCCCACGACCCTTTATATCTCCTAAACTATGGTCAACTTAGGTCTATGATGGGTTTATATTTTCCCTTTGGTCACCAGGGCTCTATATAAATTAGGGTTTACCCCAGATATCATGAGATTAAAAGGGGACCATTGAATGAAAGAATGAGGAAATCAACAGTGGTCGAGTGATCGCCTGATCTCATTCAAGAGAAGAAATATGTCTCCTGATTATGTGAAAGAACCTTTAGTCGCATAGTCTCTTGATTCAAAATGGAGAATGTTTGATATTGAATTACAGTCGGTGCATTAACAAGCAGATCAGACAGGCAGAGGCCAGTGTAAGGTTGACAAGTGGCAACATGGACCTGAGCCTTCATGGTCAGTCAGAGATTGTCAGTCAAATATGCAAAATTTTCATATAATGAGGGTATCTTCTCAGTTGCTAGGTCTCAAAGATGAAAGGTATATTCCATGTTAATCAGGAGATCTAGCGACTACCATTTTAATCAAAGCCAAAATTTACAACAGTTGCGGGGTTGCTAGACCTAAGCTGTGGTTAAATAAAACTCAGGAGACCTAGTGACATAAAAGGGAAAAGATAACTACGATCGGCTAGCGGTTAAGGATAAGAACATGACGCAGGCTAAACAGGTCAAAGGATAAGAAAAGGTGATCTAACAGTTATTGTTTAAAAAAAAAGGAAGAAAGTCTCAACCTCAGCCGTCCGATAAAAAAATGATGGCACCACACGACTGTTTTAAATTCAAAATATCTTTACAGATCAGATTTAAACAGTAATGGCAGCCAACTGACAGAGGTTAGATGGATAAGGGATGACCTTTCAGAGGGGCAAGGGTTGAGTCAGCTTTTCTGAAGGGGCAATCTGATTTCTGGCAATATTCTCTGCAAATAGTATGGCCGAATTGACCCAAGATGGGTTTCCTAATTAATACCTCATTCCATGTATTTTGACTGGTCTTCTTTCATGTCAGATCCACCGACCTGTTTCATAAATTTTTATTTATAACAAGCTAATTTTCAAGGATAGATCTGATCTTCAATAGATAATTCCAGAATTTCTTCTGATGGATGGGACAGTTAGGGTTTCTATCATTCAAAGAAAACATATTGTAGTGTAACCCTAATCATTTTATTTTTGAGAATCCAAGCCTGCGTGCTAGGGAATATATATATCAGTTTTAAGAGCTTTAGAGCTCAGAGTTTTCCTTACTTAGAAGTTATTCGTGGCATTATTTTCTGCCCTCTGACTTTTACAATCTGTAATCTTTTATTGATATTTAGATATTGAAAAATCTTTTTGTGACATCTTTTCTATCCCTGGGCTTTCTTGTCTAAATTTCTCTTCATAATTAGAATATATTGAATGATTTTTAGAGAAACATTGGAGTTCTTGAGCCCACTTTCTTTCTACAATTTTGTGTACTTTTGTGGATGATTAGATTTAGATGATTTTTTGGATATTGTTTAGTCCCCTGTCATTTTGTCTCATTCCTATACCTAGTTGCAGAAATAGATGTTTGTTTGCAGATCATAGTTTGTGTCTACTTATAGTGAATACTCTATTGTTTGTGAAATTAATTCTTTCCCTGAATAGCCTCTGTTTATCTGAGACCTCCCTATGAAATACTTATGCAAGCCTAATTAGGAAGGTGTGTTCTATTGGTTCCAAGGTTTCATGGTGAGGTTACTTAATGTGTTATGATTCAGGTCATCTTCAGTGTATCACCTAGTAGGATAGTTTGCTTTTAGTTTTTCCCTTTCATATATTCCTTCTATCCCTTTTCCATCAATAATTTACTTTCAAGCAAACTTGGGTGACATATCAAGAGGAGCCAGCCTAGAATCCAGAGGTCTTGTCTCAATTAGCAAAGGGTCCCATAGCCTTGAGACAATTCCCATGTTACACTAGATTACCAAGACTACAAGAGCTTGGGTAAGGGTGAAAATCTAGGTGTCTAACAGTTCTGGAATTCCCGGTGGGACTAGAGATGAAAGAAATAAGTTCATCTCTCTAAGAGCATACTTTTTTCAGTATCAAATACAGGCTAGGAAGTGGTCATTTTCAGCATACCCCACCTTGTCTACCAGATAACAGTTTTGGCACGCCCGGTGGGACTCCATAAAGGAATTTTATATTGCAAGTCATGATATCACTAATATGCTGATGACATGATCCAGGCCTAGAAGAGGTCATTCTACTGAATATCTGGCAACTTCAATGGTCTACTAGTTTCAAAAGATTAAAGTGTTGGTATGTTCCAAGTTTTCACACATTTTAAAATTCCAGCTAATTGTATGATTAGACATGTCAAGTTACTATGGACAGTTAGGTTACCCTCCTTCTTATTATAATAATAGTATTCAATGGGCTAGTCATCATCCATACCAAATCCCTCCAAGGCCTAATTTTACCCCAAGCTTCCATACTATACAAGGCCATCAATATATCCAACATGCCCCAGATGATTATGCTCTTGTAAGAGATTATGAGCAAGCCCTCCAAAGAGAAAACCCATGGAAACTAAAGGCACAACAAGAGATATTAATGCATAGGCAATTGGATCACCATGCTTACCTCCCACCCCCCCTTTCTCAACCCATTTGGAAGCAGCCTCATATCTTATATTTTATGAGAGAACAAGGAAATATAAAATCTAAAGCGCTTGACATGATCAAGCAAATATCTGAGATAAAGAATTCGCAGCAAGATATGGAAACTCAGGCATATGAGTAGAAAGATATGGAAACTCAAGGCTATTTTCAAAGATTGACCCCCTACCATGAAGCAATCACCTTGCAAGCATATATCCCTGAGATTGGGATGCTTCATGGGAAGCAATTTGGAGAAGAGCTCAGTTTCCAAGCTGAAACTATATCAGCAAAGTTGAAAGCTCAAATTGTTGAAAGGGAAGCTCTTGGGCCTAAGATTCCAAATTGGAGGTATCATCTGCTCCCATATCCTATGCACGAGGAACCTACAAGGCATTCATTTCCAAGCTTCAAGAGTCCTCTTGGAGCACAAAAGCTAACAGAGCACTTGCAGTCGCCTCTAGAACATCAGTAGCCTAAGGAGGTGATTGCAACAAGGGTCGAGCAATGCCAAAGTGGTGCAGGATTTGACTTACCAAGAGTTAGATAAGATATGCCTTCTATGTCTTCCCTTAAGCCCCTCTAACTACATATTCCAAGTTTTAAGGCAAAGGCTCCTGCTTGAGAACCTGTGATTAAAGATCAGTCCACTAATCAATCAAGGCAGTTTGTCCAAGGAAATGACGCATCTTAGGAGGCCTCTATTTTATCTCAGGGTGGTGAACTTCTATGGTGATGGCCATCTCTACCTCCTGGTTGTCAAGTGCCAAGCCTTTGCAAAGATACTATCTCAGCATCAGGGCAAGAGCTTGTGGTAGATGAGCTTCTCTGTGATGAAATGAAAAAGATAAGGTTAGAGACTTAAAACCTATTTGAGGACTATGATGAACTTGGACACCAGGCTGAGGGGATGGAGATGGATATTCAGGCTGATACCTTTGTAAACCCATTTGACAAGCTTCCCATCTCTATTGATGAGGAGACAGAGGCTATATTATTTCTTATGACAAAAAATCAGTCAGGGAAAAAGGTGCAACACCAACAGGTAATGGATATCAAAGAAGATGATATGACCTTCATGGATGAGCTGCCTAATTTCATTAAGTAGGATGATGAAGTTATTTTTATAACTACCCTTGCAACTTTGCAGCAGTAAGAGGAGAACATTGACAAAGGCTTTGAAGAGTATGATTTTTTGGAAATCATAGGGAAATTTTGTGAAGGGCTCAATGATGACCCCTTATTCCATAGAGTGGGAGTTCAGAGTTGTGTGTCTACTGTAGAAGATTCATTTTTGGATTACTCTTTTTTAAAGGATCCATCACCTAATAAAAATTTGGAGCCAATTTCAAATCTTCAGGATCTTGACAGCTTTGATGAGCTTTTGGCCAGTTTGAAAGAGGAAGATGAGATCTTTTTTACCATTGAGGAGGAAGTGACATGGCTTTCCATGGTGAAAGAAGACAACCATGAAAAGAGGGAAGATGCCAGAGAGAAGGTTTCTACCTTCAAAATCTCAAGGGGCTTCCCTATCAGATACCTAGCCCAAATGGAGTTTGTTGAGGTACCTTCACATGATCAGATTGAGGTAAGTGAATTTGATCTCACTTTTGTAGAGGCAACTTGTTATTGTTTGACAAATCTATACATGCCTTGTATAGTTGTAATTGTCCTTATGCATGTACTGAAAAATGTTTTATTCATAAAATGGAGCTACTTCAGTAGTCCAGTGAATGGTTTTGTTTAACCAAGTTTGTTTCATTGGTTAGCTTAGGGTAGATTAGATTTCCTGCTTTCTTTCAAAGCTTTCTAGTCTAATTTCCTAGCTTTTCAAGAAGTGCCTAAGCACATAAGTTTTGTTTCAGATTTTTTTCTCTATCAGAGGAAGATTTTTGTTCACGGAAATGACCCCATGCCCAATGGAATGTTTCAAAGGACATTGGTTCTCAATGTCTAACAAGTAGACATCCAGCAAAAATTGCCAAAATGTTATCCCAATTTTTCATGACTGATCAAATTTGGATAGGTGGAGTTAAATGAGGCTCCCACAAGGGTAGAGCCTAGCCTGTGCCAAAGATCTGGTCTCTGCTCTGAGAATCCCTTAGAGATTGGAAGGAATGACTGTTATAATTCAAAGAAGGTTACCATTGTAATAAAACCCTAGCTATCTTATGTTTTGTCATTACCCTTTTTTACCACTTAAAACACTAAGTTTCCCATGTGCCTTTTATCCTTTTGGTTAGTTGTGGTATCGCTTAATGTTCCACGCCTACTCTTTTGTTTCATGCGATTAAGCGACTAGTCTTAGTCGGGTTATCACTTGTTTTAACCTTGAGTTGGTAATACTTTATGAGACCCCGTGACCCTTTATATCTCCTAAACCATGTTCAACATAGGTCTATGATGGGTTTGTGTTTTACCTTTGGTCGCCATGTCTCTATATAAATTAGGGTTTACCCTGAATATCACGAGATTAAGAGGGGACCATTGAATGAAAGAATGAGGAAATCAACGGTGGTCAAGTGATTGCCTGATCTCAGTCAAGAGAAGAAATATGTCTCCTGACTACCTGACAGAACCTTTAGTCATGTAGTCTCTTGATTCAAAATAGAGAATATCTGATATGGCATTACAGTCAGTGCATTAACAAGCTGATCAGACAGGTAGAGACCAGTGTAAGGTTGACAAATGGTAGCATGGACCTGATCCTTCATGGTCAGTTGGAGATTATCAGTCAAATATGCCAAATGTTCATATAATGAGGGTATCTTCTCAGTCGCTAGGTATCAAAGATGAAAGGTATATTCCATGTTAATCGGGAGATCTAGCAACTACCATTTTAATCAAAGCCAAAATTTACGACAGTCGCGGGGTCGCTAGACCTAAGCTGCGGTTAAATAAAACTCAAGAGACCTAGTGACATAAAAGGTCAAAGATAATTATGGTCAGCTAGCAGTTAAGGATAAGAACACGAGATGGGCTAAACAGGTCAAAGGCTAAGAAAAGGTGATCCGACGGTTCTTTTTTAAAAAAAAAGGAAGAAAGTCTCAACCTTAGTCATTTGATAATAAAATGATGGAACCACATGACCATTTTAAATTCAAAATATCTTTATAGATCATATTTAAATATTAATGGCAACCAACTAAGAGAGGTTAGATGGATAAGGGACGACCTTTCAGAGGGGCAGGGGTTGAGTCAGCTTTTCTGAAGGGGCATTCTGATTTCTATCAATATTCTCTACAAATAGTATGGCCAAATTGACCCAAGATGGGTTTCCTAATTAAGACCTCATTCCATGTATTTTGACTGGTCTTATTTCATATCAGATCCATCAACCTATTTCAGAGATTTTCATTTATAACAAGCTACTTTTCAAGGATAGATCTTATCTTCAATAGATAATTCCAGAATTTCTTCTGATGGATGGGATAGTTAGGGTTTCTATTGTTCAAATAAACCATATTGTAATGTAACCCTAATCATTTTTTTTGAGACTCCAAGCCTGCATGCTGGGGAGTATATATATATATCAGTTTTAAGAGCTTTAGAGCTCAGAGTTTTCCTTACTTAGAAGTTATCTGTGGCATTTTTTCTTCCCTCTAACTTTTACAGTTTGTAATCTTTCATTGATATTTAGATATTGCAAAAGCTTTTTGTGACATCTTTTCTATCCCTGGGCTTTCTTGTCTAAGTTTCTCTTATTGAATTAGAATATATTGAATGATTTTTAGAGAAACATTAGAGTTCCTAAGCCCACTTTCTTTCTACAATTTTGTGTACTTCTGTGGATGATTTGATTTAGATGAGTTTCTGGATATCCTTAGTCCCCTATCATTTTGTCTCATTCCTGTACCTAGTTGCAGAAATGGATGTTTGTTTTCAGGTCATAGTCTATGTCTACTTATAGTGAATACACTATTGTTTGTGAAATTACTTCTTTCCTTGAATAGCCTCTGTTTATCTCAGACCTCCCTATGAAATACTTATGCAAGCCTATCTAGGAATTTGTGTTCTATTGGTTTCAAGGTTTCATGTTGAGGTTACTTAATGTTTTATGATTCATGTCATCTTCAATGTATCACCTAGTAGGATAGTTTGCTTTCAATTTTTCCCTTTCATGTATTCCTTCTATCCCTTTTCCCTCAAGAATTTACTTTCAAGCAAACTTGGGTGACATATCAAGAGGAACTATCCTAGAATTTGTAGGTCTTGTCTCAGTTAGCAAAGGGTCCCACAACCTTGAGACAATTCCCATGTTACACTAGATTACCAAGACTACAAGAGCTTGGGTAATGGTGCAAATCTAGGTGTCTAACAGGTAGTAAAACAGAATCGACCTAAGTGGTTGATCATGGCCTTAGGGGGAGCATTGGATACAGACATCAAAATATATCCTACCCAAAAAATTTTGGATTAAGCTCAAGAAATCTTGGGTATGAACTTGACCGACATCATATAACATATATCTGAGAGTGCAACATCAACCGACACATATATTTTTTTTGCAAGATCTAACAGCCAACTGGACAGTATTGAGTAAAAGTGAAACTTATCACTTAAACTTGTATAAAGCACCATTCAATGACCTATCTCTTTACCATTTGACAAAGAGTGAGCTAAGGAGATCAGAGAGAAGAAAGGTTTAGACTATTCAACATTTTTTGTGCGTGATCGATTGAAGCATAAATTTAGAATTCAGCAGAAGAAAGGTATTTACATAATCTAGCCATGGATGCACCTATTATTTTTTATGTTGTACATCTACCTAGGTACAAATTTAAGAAACATTCATTTAAGTCCTGTGAAGAGGATCCAGAAGGAGAATTTTCTCAAACCCCATATGGCATATTACATGTAGAAGATATTAGAGCTTACATACATTGTAAGTATGATATACTGGGAATTGATGATATATCAACTGAGATGAAGTATATGACTGATAATGGAATCATGAAAGAAGAAACCAACACATTGATCAGTTAGGCATAATGAAAATTCTGGACTCATGCAAATTTGATGAAGATGAATGGTTTAAGATACTATTGAGCAGGGTTCATGATCAATTTATTTGGATAGGTGATCAACCTATAAAGATCTATTGTGACCTAATTTATGAAATCACTGGACTAGACAACACCGGATTCATGCCTATTGTAGAGAAACATGTAAAGAAAAAAGTTGAAACCCTAACTCATTCTAAATGGGACCAGTGGGCAATGATAGTGAATGACATATTTCAGCAAGATGTGAGATTGATTGCTATGATACTTGGATAAAAAATATACTACAGTAGCAGACCTAACTCAGTATCTGTAGGATTAATCATGATGGCATGGAGAATGGTGAAGGAAAATCTGAAATATAACTTATGCAAAGTTCTAGCACAACAATTTCTTGAAAATGTGAAGCTAGTGAAGAAGGACAGAACCAAGACATTCAGATTTGGTTCATTGTTGATGCATATGTTTATTCATATTGAGCACAAATTTTGTGGCTTACATCCTTGTGGTTTGAAATCTGGGATACCTACTGGTATTTTAATCTCACAGAGCTACAAGAGACAAAATACTACTTGGGTTGATGGTAAACTATTTGGTATGATCAAGATACTACAGAGATAGATGAAGAACAAGTATAGGATACATGAAGATATTTTTGAAAAGTACAAGAATACAATCTATTTCATGGTTGAAACTAATTGTGTATATTTTGAAGTAGTCACACCTAGAAAGAAATGGTGTTATCCGATGGGTTATGAAGTAAGTTGTAAGGTACTTAACATGCAAGTAGAACATATTCTTGCATTAGAATTTGATCCATCAAAAGAAAGATGGGGAACATATGAAGAGAAATCAACAAAGGTGAGAGAAGAATAGACTAGAGGTCTGAGGAAAAGAAAAATTTAAAACCTTGTACATGAATGTAGTGTAAAGGCTAGGTTGACAGAAGAAGAACTGAAAGAATTGAAAAAGAATATGACATGTAGATATCTTGGACTAGAAAGTGGAAGTATTGCAACCCCTCCCACTCCTAAGGTAGTTATGGTAGACAGTCCACCTCCTCCATCACAGCAAACATCACAAAAAAAGAACATCACTCCTAGAGTAACTAGATCAAGCATGCAGACATCGCCTAAAGAGAAGAGAATAATAAGAGAAGAGAAGAAAGCAAAGAAGCACATATGGAAGCCTAACATTAAAATGATAGAGAAGAGAGAAATAGAACAAGGTAAAATAGTCACAATTGACAAATACTATGACAGGTATGAAGATTCAGACAAACTTAAGATTGAAGACATTCTAATTGAACATTTACTCACTTTCAAAAATACTGTTATAGAAATTCAAGGAAGTATACCTATAGACATATATGGGAGATTGGAAACAAGAAAAAACTTAGCACAAATTGAGGATGATAAAATCAGGAATCAAGAAATTGATAACATGTTTCCTGTAATATCCGTACAAGAAAGGGATATAATATACAAAGAATTAAAACCTTTGCTAAGGACCGAAGTAAGATTGTTGAAAATCATGGAAAGGAAGTATGATCAAGTCACTAAGGAAACTCATAAGGCACTAGAGAAGATATTGATGAATACTACTTCTGACAAGTCCCCACCTCCTAAGACTACTTTTCCTACCCAATTAGGAATGGGAGAAAGCTCAAAAGCAACAAAGATAAATGTTGAGGAAAGCGAAGTAGATCCACCACTAGATTTCTATTTTTCTGGTGTGGAAGTGACTCTTGACACTTCACAAGATGAAAAGGACCCCTTTGCAGGGAATGTGGACACCCCTATAGCAGATGAAGTTCAACAAAAAAAGGAAGTAGAGTAAAGAAAGGAAGAAGAACAGAAGACATAATAGCAAGAGGATGAAAAGAAAGAAGTAAACTCATCATCTATCTCATTGTTGGCAAGAAATGATGTGAATGTTGATAACATGGATGAAGTTGAGTTGGTAAAATTGGCATTTACTGCATTGAACAAAGCCAAGGAAAGATCATAACATACAGCAAACAAAAAGGCTAAAGTAATTACAAGAGCGATTGATACTGTGAAAAAATTGCTTCCAGTACCTATTGTTTTCCAACACAAAGATGATATTGAAAATATGAGAATAACACTTGATGAATTTGATGGGCACTATGTGTTGTCAAGTTGACTCTCAAGGAGAATATGACTTATTTTGTGTTGTCATTATGGCAACAAAGTCATATAAAGTTTTGACAGCAAACTTTGAAGAGCAAAAATTGGCTAAGTATAGAAGACAAAATAGAACAGAGTTATGCAGTCAATCAGAGCACCAGTGCACGTGTGTAAGATCAAATCAAGCTATGCACATTCATACTTAAGCTCTATGATATGTTTTTATGTTTACCCTATACACGCATGGTATGAAATGATAGTACGAAAAAGTTATAGAAAGATTAAGTGCACTAACAGTTCAGAAAAAAGAGTATGGAGCCGACCTCAGTTTTTGGATTAGCCTATAATCTTTTGTTTTGTAAAGGATATGTGCCTATTGTAATAAGTTAGTAATTATGTCTTAAACATTATTGAAACACACTTAAGCAAATTTTTTTGGAAGCGTTGTGAATGTTTTTTTTGGGCCAACTAAGGTCTTGTTTTTAGTCGTGTCTATTCAGGCATGTATATATATATTATACATGAACTTTTGTATTAAGGTGTCATTGAAGAAATAGTAGAGAAGATATTGAGGAGAGAAATATGAGAAAGTCAGTATGAAGTAGAAGTCTACAAGTGATTTAAGCATCAATGCATAAATGGAACTGATCAGACAATAGTGTCATTACAGCAGTTCCTTTTTTATATAGTGTATATCAATTATCTGAAGGTTGTAGCCTTCATCTTATTGAGCAGTGAGCTCAGGCAGTGAGCCAACCACCTCTAATAGGGTTTTGTAAAGACTCCTAATAGGGTCATTTTACTCTCATTATAAAGAATACTCCTTAAAAAGCAAAGGAACTTTAATAGGTTCATTATACTAGTACAATCATTTGTGGGTACTAATTCCCACCAGGGTTTTCCTCTAATCAAGGTTTCCCCGTAAATATATCTGGTGTTATGTGTTATTGTGTTATGCTTCATATGTTGTGTATTTGATTTATGTTCAAATTTCTGAAATAGAATAAATAGTTAAACACTGATTCACCCCCCCCCCTCTCAGTGTTTCCAACAATTGGTATCGGAGCTTCGGTCCTTTGAAAGAAATTTTAACCACTTGAGGAGATCATGGATTCAGTAGAAGTGAAACATCTGAAAAATAATCTTGAAGCAGCCCTTGAAGATCTTCACAGATCTGAAAAAGAAAATGAGGAACTTAAACTAAAATTTGATGGCTCACAAATGCTTATAAAAAAGTTAAGAAAATATTTAAAAGATTTCTCTACAAATGATTTGGGTAAAATGGTCAAAAAGTTGACTGAAGAAAACATGTCTTTAAAGGATAAGATTGAAGAATTGAATGACCAGCTAACTGATAGCCTAACAACTATTGAAGAGAAGACCAAAGAAAGTAAATAGATAGATGAATAACTTATGCAAGCTAATATAAAAATCTTGGAATTAGAAAACATCAAGAATAAGATTGAATCTGAATTATCAGGAGAAAAAGATAATATTGATAAACTTCACACAAGTTTTGATCTAATCCAATCACAACTTTATGCACAAAAGCTAAAAGGTGATACTACTGGTCTTGGTTACAGTATGGCACAAACTGAGATCAATTCATTGCAAGAAAGAAAGAAATCTCAAATAGAATCTACAGAAGCAAAGAAAACTAAGAATCTTGAAGAGGCTAAAGCAGAAACACCCAAAGATGTACACAAGGTAGTTAACCATACTTTTTATGCCTGTAACAAGCATGGACACTTGGCAAGATATTGTAAAGAGGTAAGACCTTTCAATGGTTATTGTTTCTCCTATAATAAGTTTGGTCACAGGGCTATACATTGCAAAAAAAGTCAAAGAAATCAATCACAACATAACCAAAGAAATATGACTCAATACAATCAGAAAAATCAATCTCAAAGAAACTTGCAAACCATTACATGTCAGATATGTAATTACAATGGACACATAGCCAAGCAGTGTAACATGATGAATAATAACATCAAACCTCCTATCATTTGTCACTCATGTGGCAAAGCTGGACACATCTCAAGGTTTTGCAGGTCAAGATCACAAAGATAAGAGAATCCTAAAAAGTCACTATTTGAAGAATCAGGAGAAGTTAAGTTTGTACAAGCTAAAGCTAATTTAGATAAAATTTGGGTTGAAGTAAAGAAGGATAATGAAGAGAACAAAGTAGTAGATGCATCCATAGTGGACACAGCCTCTACTTCTGGTTAAGTTGACCTTCTTGGTCTTAGGGGGAGCTATTCTAGCTCTAAACCCCTGCGTGGCTGGTATACTCACTTTTGAGTATATGCCTATGGATTCATATATGTGATCACAAACTAAGGTAGTATGCATGCATGCATTTCTTGTACTTCATTCAGAACAAAGTTTGAAACTCTTAGTGAAAATGTGTATGGTAACAAGCATTAAATGCAAAAAACTTTATATAAATCGGTGAAATAATCGATTATCTTCATTGTTTGCATTTGAAATCATACAACTCACAGATCATAGGAGCATTGAGCATCAAAGCATTGGAAGTTATTGATTTGGTTTTTTTGTGAATGGATTGAAGATTGAAATGGAACCCTAAAAGTTGTGTCATTTCAGAATTACTCGGAAACCTTATTTAATCAAGTAACAAGTAAGTATGGTAACCCTTGTTGTATTTGACATTGCTGAAAGGAAAAGGTTCGTGTTTAAGAAGAATCCATTCAAGTCCATATTAGATGATGTTGAAGGAGCATTTTCTAAGACTCTGTTAGGAGTTGTACATGTAGAAGACATTCACACATATATATATTGCAAGAAGGAAACTATTGGAGATAACAACATAGCTACTCTTATGGCTTCAATGTTGAAACTAGACTATTCCTTCAAAGATGAATACGTGCATCTCACTGATAACCCTATCTTCAAGTATTCCAATGCACACAAATTCTATGAGCTAGAATGGGTTAAAATCCTACTAAGAAGGATACATGATGACCTATATTGGATTGGTGAATTTCCTATCTGCATTACTACAGAATTAATTCATGATATGACTGGACTTCCTAAGAATAGACCAGTTCTTCCCACTAGTAAGGATGTTAAGAAGCAGGTTGAACAAGCATGCTTATCTAGGAGTGATAGGCGTAGAATGACTGTTGATCCCATTAAATAAAATGACATCAAATTGGTCACTATGATACTAGGTTATAAGTTCCAGCACGCAAGCAAACTAAACAATGTATTTGCAGCTACTGTCCTAGCAGCAATAAATATGGTTAAGAATAATACTCAGTAAAATCTATGTGAAATATTGTGTGCATAGCTGACTAACAACATCAGAGCTATCAAGCATGAAAAGAGAAATATATTTAGATTTGGCTCTTTGATCATCTATCTATACTTTCTCATTGTTGGTAAAGTTGCTAATCTTTACCTAGATAGGAGTAAACCTACCATGTCACAAATTTCACTAAAGGCTACATCAAAGAGTAGTGCTAACGACTCTATGGATATGGAGATATAAGCATTCAGGATCAAGATGCAAAAGAGGTTCAGATTATAAGAGAAGATAGTTGAGAAACACAAAGACACCATATGCTTCATGGTGGAAACTGACTATACTTGCATGGAGGCAGTTGAGCCTAGAACAAAATGGACTCACCCACTTGGATATGAAGTTCAAGAACAAGTTTTGGAAGGATATGCACAAGTCCTCTTATCTGCACCTAAGGACCCCAATGAACCTAGATGGGGTACTTATAGAGAAAAGACAAGTCAAGTTGATTATTTCTTATACAGTGTAGACAATAAAAGAAAGGCATCAAGGATTAAATCCAACATCCTAATAGTTCATGTTGTTACACAAGAAGACATAGACAAGGCTAGGGAAGCTAGAATTGCAAGAGAGCTAAAACAAATAGAAGTCAAAATAGAGAAATCTGATGATATGCCAAAGAAGAAGAAGAAGAAATCTTATGAAGGTACATCTACGCCATCAACCACTATTGATCTAGAATCCTCTCCACCATCAGTACCAAGTAAGTTGACCAGAAGAAGGAAGAAAGCTCCTACATGTCACCCATCCTCAAGGACAACAAGGAGCAAGGTAAAGAACACTCAAGCCCCTCTTGAGGTAGGATTCAAACCTAGTCTAATTGTCCTAAAGAATAGAATTGTTAATGAAGGTAGACTAGACTCTATTAAGAATGTCTATGACAAATACCAAGAAATAAATAAATCAAAAATTCACTCAATGATTATCTCTCATATGATTAAATTCAAGAGGTCAGTATTGGAACTCAAAATAGTCATACCAGACAAAGTATGGAACATACTTGACCTATTGAAGAGGAAAGCAATTGAAGAGGATATGAGGATAAGAGAAGAAACATCAGATAGTCTTCTCCCTATTTTCTCACATAATGAGAAAGCTATACTGTTGGATTTGGTAAAACCTCATCTCAGAACCAAAAAAAGAACTCTCCATATCATGAACAAAGAGTATGAACTAGTTAGTGAAGAGACTCAGAAAGATTTTGAGCAAGTATTTCTGGATAGATATATGTATCTATCAACGAATCCTATAGCAAAGGTGACTCTAGTCCCTCCCAAACAAGATAAAGAATCAGTAATTCAAAGCGCACCTATAACAAGTCCACAGGATTCAGCGCCTACTGTTCTAATACCTTCTGATATAGCCAAAGATTCAGAAGAAACTATTGTATTGATGACATTAAGATATCCATGACCGCTTCTGACAATGACATGGACAAAGTTGAAAAAACATTTGTCAGCACTAAAGAGACAGAGAAGGTATGCACTGATAACACATCCTTACAGCAAGATGAAGTTCCCTCTAAAGATTCAGCAGATTTGAATAATGAGGAAGACAATCAAACTAATGAAACACCAGTTATGGAGATCCCTGTGAAGAGTGAATATGTGGATGCTAGTAAGAATATAATACATACTCCATCCATCAAACCATCATTGTTATCAAGTTTGACCCCTGATTTAGCAAATATAGATGCTTGGGAAGAAGAAGATTTGATTAAGATTAGTGTGCTAGCCATGGAGAAAGCCAAAGAGAAACAAGTCATGATAAATCCTCTCTTTCTAGAGACAGTGAACATTATGAATGACTTAGTGCTAGCAGATAAGAAAGTGGCTAAGATTCAGTCAGTTGATGATGTTTACTACATCTTGACAAGCTTCAAATCACATTTCACAAGTTTAGTAGACTCTGCTACTAAAATTACAGAAGATGAGTACAACAAGAAAAGATTAGATGAATTGATAAAGAATTTCTCTTTAGATCTTAACTCATTGAAGATTGGTCAAGCAATCTTGAAAGAACTAGCATCAAAAGGTAGAAAGGTAATAGAAAATTGCATGGACGAAGGCAAACTCACTTCTGAGCACATCAAGAAGATAGAAGAGGTAGACATCTTGGTTGATAACATAAGACAATCAGTTGAAACATCATCCCAAGACATCAACATCTACAAAAATATCTATCAAGGTCAGATAGACAAGATAGAAAAATCTAAAATGGAGATCAGTAAGATAAGGATCAGATAGACTCGACTGAGAAATGCACTTGCGCCCTCCTTAGCAGTTCTGAATGAGAACATCAAACAGATTGATGCAACCTTTGCCACCTATGATCAAGGACCCTGCATGGATTTGACAAAGATGGAGAAGCTTACATATGCCTTATGCTCCCATCTTCAGACAGTTGATGCACTGAAGGCATTCTGGCAACAAGAGATCAAAAATCTACAAATTGCTTATCCAGATGTGTACATGGAATAAGTATCTAGAGACTTACAATTTTGACACCTTTGCCATTAATGTCAAAGGGGGAGTAATGTATGTATATAAGGAAATATTATATAGCCAAAGTTATGATAGAAAGTTTTTGTTAAGTCAAAGTTTGAGTAACTTGGCCACATTCCTTTGTTTCCATTAATGACAAAGGGGGAGCTTGTTGGCAAGTTGAATCTCAGGTAGAATATGACCTATTTTATGTTGTCATTATGGCAACAAAGTCATATAAAATTTTGACAACAAACTTTGAAGAGAAAAAATTGGCTAAGTATAGAAGACAAAATAGAACAGAGTTATGCAGTCGATCAGAGCACCTGCACACGTGCGTAAGATCGAATCAAGCTATGCACATTCATACTTAAGCTCTATGATATTTGTTTATGTTTACCCTATACATGCATGGTATGGAATGACAGTACGGAAAATTTACAGAAATATTAAGTGCACTAACAGTTTAGAAAATAGAGTATGGAGCTGACCTCAGTTTTGGGATTAGTGTATAATCTTTTGTTTTGTAAAGGCTATGCACCTATTGTAATAAGTTAGTAATTATGTCTTAAACATTATTGCAAACACGCTTAAGCCAATTTGTTTGGAAGCATTATGAATGTTGTTTTTGGGCCGACTAAGGTCTTGTTTTCAGTCATGTCTATTCAGGCTTGTATATATATATTATACATGCACTTTTGTATTAAGGTGTCATTGAAGAAATAGCAGAGAAGATATTGAGGAGAGAAATATGAGAAAGTCAGTATCAAGTAGAATTCTACAAGTGATTTAAGAATTAGCACATAAATAGAACTGATCAAACAACAGTGTCATTACAATAGTTCATTTTCGATATAGTGTATATCAATTATCTGAAGGTTGTAGCCTTCATCTTATTAAGCAGTGAGCTCAGGAAGTGAGCCAACCACCTCTAACAGGGTTTTGTAAAGACTCCTAATAGGGTCATTGTACTCACATTGTAAATAGTGCTCCTCACAGTGCAAAGGAACTTTAACAAGTTCATTATACTAGTAGAGTCATTTGTGGGTACTAATTCCCACTAGGGTTTTCCTCTGATCAAGGTTTCCTTGTAAACATATATGGTGTTATGTGTTATAGTGTTATGCTTCATATGTTGTCTATTTGATTTATGTTAAAATTTATGAAATAGAATAAATAGTTAAACACTAATTCACCCCCCCCCCCCCTCTTAGTGTTTCCAACACTATGAGAATTTGATAAAGAATGGAGAGGAGAAGGGAGA
>MU225334.1:729841-744801 GCA_018584345.1 Thuja plicata | reverse complement strand
ATCAAGAACGATCACATATAGGTACACACACAGATACATAATCGAAAGGGTCATCATGGTTAGTTTAGGGTAATATATATGATAACACACACACCATGAAGTAACAAAAATAATAAACACTCCCCCCGGCCTCTGTATACATCCTAGGTCGTCTAATGTCCCAGATAACAACATATACAAGCACAAAAGATCCATAAGATGTATAGAAATGAAAACGTCCTAAAGGACTAAAAAAAGAACATAAGTGGATAACATCTTCATCTCATTAAAACCCTCCACATGCATTAAACAAATTTCCTTCATGCATTAGTAGATCAGATTAACAATAAACACCTTTGATTTATCGATTATATTTATTAAAAATCATATTGAAATGTTAACTATGGTTAATAGTTAAAATATTAATTTAAAATTAACAAATCCTAGTTAATTTAAATTAATAATTAAAACATTACACTATAACTAATCTTTTAATAACTAATGAAAATATAAATTACCATTTTAACATATATTAAAACTAACTAAAAGAGAAAATTAAATAAACTAAATTAAACTTAATTTAAACTAAATATTTAACAATTTAAAATTTAGTACTAATTAATACTTTAAAATAAAAACAATTACTTTTTAAATATATAAAAAAAACTTTAAATAAAAAAGAACCAAACAAACATATCATATGGGGGGGGGACCCACGCGGGTTCCCCAATCCCCAGTGCTTCATGCGCAGTCCTTTAAGGACAGTGGGGGGGCCGCAGGGTACCCTCCCCCACGCAATCAACACAGTCCCTTTATGGGATGGTGGGGGTACTGTCGCCCACCATGCATAGGTGGCGCAGTCCCTCGGGGGTTGGTGGGGATGGGGTCCCACCACCCCCTAAACAAATTTATTTTTTAAAAACTGTGAAACCCCATGCAGTTTAATAAATTTCTTTATATATATATATATATATATATATATATATATATATATATATACGAAAACAGAAAATAAGAAAGAAGGGTTAATTTCCCTTTTTTGTCTTTTACTAACTTTCTTTTTTTTTGTGGGTAATTATTTATTTTTCACCAGTCTGTGTATTTTTTTTTATAGAGAGTGGGTTTTTCCCAAATGATTTAATTTTAAATAAGCAAATACAAGGAGGCTAATAATTTAATTTTTCCACTATAGCTAGGACTATAGTCAGGATTAATTTTTTGATTTCTAGGAGTTCTAGGAGGGATCTTTTCACAAATTTTTCGACAGCATAAGGGTACTATGCCAAGAAACATACAAACATGAAAATAACAAATCTAAGCTCCTCCTAAACCCCGAAAACATCAAAACATCAATCAACCACAAATTTAATTTATTCTATAGTATAACTATACAAAGGGTTAATTTTTCATTTTCTAATAGATCTAGAGGGAACTTCTTCCCGAAATTTTGACAACATAACCCTACAATGCTAAGACTATAGAAAATGATAGAAATATAGATCTAGGGTTTATAGAAACACCCAAAAAATATAGAAAACATCCATAAGCCATTTAAAAGCCAAATTTACGGAACATGCACTAAAATATCACAGAAAACCTCAGATCTTACGAAATTGAATCCATACAAGGAAAATGAAACCTACCTTTAATCCAATGCAAGAAATGGAGGAATGTAGCTTGGAGGGTGAAAGTAGATCTGAAACCCTCAAGCCCAATTCAACCACAGATCTAGCATAATGTAGATCTGAACACACACACACACACAAGCAATAGAAAATCCTGAAAACTTTGAAGCAACCAAGATCCACAACAATCCACAATAGCTCAAAAACCCCAAAATCACCAAGAGCTCTCCAATTCTCAAAAACTAGTTATGAGAGAAATGAATGACCAATTTCCCCCTAAAGAGATTCAAATTCTCCCAAATATGCAAAGCTAAATGACAACTCCCAAGTCAATCCCTAGTTTAACTCAACTTGAAAATTGAAAGTAAATCCAATTTAATTAAATAAAATGTGTTTTATTGCCACAACTCAAATTAGACTCCTAATTACAAGTTAAGATCTTTTGAATTTGAAATACTTTTTCAACACAATTATGCACATGTGATTAATAAAATATTTAATTAAATAGATTAAATATTTATGTCACAATAATGCATGCAACCAAATATTTAATTATTTAATTAATCATATAAGCACATACAATATAGTTTTCAATTAAATATTTAATTAAATCAAAATATTCAAATATTTCAATTTAATTAATTATTTAAAATAAACTTAGGATATAATTAAATCATTAATTCAACTATAATCCATTAATTCACTAAACATGGAAAATCACTCAATAATCCAAAAATCACCTGAAAACATAATCAAGAAAAACACACACACAAACTCAAAAGAAAGGGTATTCAAATTATGTCAACCTAGACAAATTTGGATAAGGTAGTCATACTGAAACTCATCCTACATTAGGACGATTAGGCTTAGGTTAGGGTTTTGGATCTGTATTTTACCTCCCCTCTTTACCATTGAGATGAATATTTATGGGCACGCTCACTCCTGCTAATTCAGGGAAGACGATGCCCTGTACCTACAATCTTGGCATCAAAGAACATGCATGTACATACATAATATAATATCGTAATCAATGATAGGGATCAGTTGAACGTGTGGATCTCACCAAAGCAAGTAACTACGTCTCCGTCCTCTACCATAACAACACATCAACAAGTACATTCACATATAAGATAACCATACACATGCGAGTATGGGGTAAGTATATCATAATCTGAAATTGACATATAATAAACAACATGATAACATCATCACATCTATCTATGCATAAGGTAAAATCATGATATCATAAAATGAGTATCATCATCACATAAAATAATATTAGCTCACATGAAATGTGGCCTAAAATAATTTGGCTAATCAACTGAAACCAATGCCTAAGAGACTACGACATCATAAACTAAAAAGAAAAACATGGGTGGGTATTACACTAAGTATAGAAGCAGAGGTACATAAGTATTTTGGATATCAAAGATTGAGATCAATGAATTAGGGTAAGCGAACTTAAAGGAAGATAGTATGGGGTATGTATGACCTCCACCTAAGATCGATTTAGTTTTGGTTATGTCTACGTTGAGTTAGATAGAATTGAAGACAGACCGACCACAGTAGAACAATGATACAGAGTAGTTGGACAGTAGCGAAGATTGAGGGAGTATGACTTAGAATCTAGGTAATCAAAGTTGTATTTTGGTTGTTGATAACCTACACATTAACTATGTAAGAGCACCACCTATGCATTTGATATTTACTATATTAAATGTATTTTGTATTGAAAGTTGACTTTGTAATATTCATATTGGTAGCCAACTTTGTAAAGTTGTGAGATATATATGTAAGATCTTTTTGATAAAGATATGAGGTTGTTGATGGTTAGTTGGATAAGTTGTTGAGAAAATAGAAGAGAAGAGAATGACAAAGATCATTGAAGAGCTATAAAGGAACTATCTAAGAACTAGTGTTGCTTGTTTTTCTCATGACTGAGAACACTTTGTAATCAGAATTACTTTGTAAGAGTTGTAAGCTCAGTTGGCCCCTAACAGGGTGTTGTGAAACTTTAATAGGGTTGTAATTCCTTTAACAAGGAAATGTGCTATGTAATATTCAGCTCCTAATAGGGCTAGGTCTCCTAACAAGGACACTATACTTTAGTACATGCTTGTGGGTACCATCCCCACCAGGGTTTTCCCTTGGCCAGGGTTTCCTCAAAAACAAAATATGGTGTTATGAGTACTGTATCATTTTCTTATGTTCTTTTCTTTACTGCAAGTTTATGGTTAATGTTTAAATGGTTGAAGAATTTAATTAAGTGCTATAATACTGATTCACCCCCCCTCTCAATATTATCCAATCCTAACAAAAACCGATCATGATAATACTGGGCAAGGGGAAGAAGACGATGGGATCATTGACCTACCTACCAACACCATTCCTAAGGGGATGGTCACTCTAGAATGAATCTTTGATTCAGACCCGTGGGGTCGAGACAAGATATCATCCTCCTTCGAAGGAGGAAAATATAAAAAGGTTAACATTGGTAAATTCGATGAAGAAAATTTTGTCCACATTGGTACCTCCTACTCCCCAAAGGAGAAGGAGAAGATTCTCGTGGGTCTCTGAGAATATATTGATGTTATCACCTGGGGGTATGAATATCTCAAAACTTATGATACATCTACCATGACGCATACCATCCCCCTTAAACTAGATGCTAAACCTTTCCAGCAGAAACAGAGGTCGGTAAACGCTTTGATCGAACCCCTGATCCACTAGGAGGTTTAGAAATTACTGTCATCCTGGATCATCTTTTCTATTCAGCATACCACATGGGTTTCCAACCTTGTCCCCATACGCAAAAAGAGTGGTGAGATTTACCTCTGTGTGGATTTACACAACTTGAAAAAAGCCTCCAAGAAAGATAATCACCCTCTCCCTTCACTGGATGGGGTGTTGAAAATTGTAAATGGCTCACAAATAATTTCCTTTCTAGATGGGTACTCCAGGTATAACTAGGTCATGGTTAAGTTTGAGGATAGGATTACACCACCAAGTGGGGGATGTTTGCATACCAGAGAATTCCTTTTGGTCTAATTAACATCGGGGCCACATTTTAGAAGGCCATGGACATTGCATTTGAAGGTCTGGTTAACAAATGCATAATCATCTACATGGAAAATTTAATGGTCTTTTCCTGGGACATGTGTGATCATCCCACCCACCTCACTCAGATTTGTGAGAGATGTCATCAGTAGGGTATCTCCTTTAACCCAAAGAAGTGTATATTTAGAGTCATTAAAGGGAAATTTCTTGGGAATATTGTCTCTGAGAAAGGGATATCCATCAACCCTGAGAGAGTGGAAGCATTGCAAAATTTACAAATGCTTGGTAGTAAGAAGGAAATGAGATTTTTATTCAGGAAGATAAACTTCGTCCAACGGTTCATTACCAGATTCACCGAGATTGTCAGACCACTCAACGATATGATGAAGAAATATACTAAAATTGAGTGGAGTTCTGAAGTGAAGTGAGCATTTTCCCAAACCAAGCAGACTATAGTGGAGGCCCCAGTCTTGGCAAGTCTGGACAATTCCCTCCCATTATACATTTATTCCTTCGCTTCACTGCACTCTGCCGCTGTAGTTTTAACCTAGAAAGTTGAGGGAGAAGAAAAACCTATTGCTTTTATGAGCTCCCCCTTTAAGAACGTTGAAGTTTGGTACACACCATTGGAAAAGTAGGCCTTTGCTTTAGTCTGGGCCATGAAGAAAGTCTGGCACTACATTCTCTAAAGAAAAGTGCATGCCATTGTCCTGGACTAGGTTGTCAAGTCTTTATTGCTACAGAGTGAACTAGGCAAATGCCAGGGGAAATGGATGGCCATCCTCCAATAATATGACCTTGAAATGAAACCGCTGAAAATAGTCTAAGGTCAAGGACTATATAAAGAAATGGCGGAGGCCACTCCAAACATCAAATGCCAGACTTACACTATGGAGTCCATCACTTAAGATCCGTGATATATCGATCTGGTATACCTATTACTCAACAACCAGTGCTCGGAGGGGCTCCCTCCTAATAAACATCGCGCCTTGCGACTGAAAAGTGCCCACTTCATGATAAAATAAATGGGACACTTTTCCACAGGAATTTTGAGGGGATTTATCTATGGTGCATAGATAGGGACCAATTTTCCAAGATGATAGAGGAATTCCATGGGTAGCATGGAACCGGGCATGGCTTAGCTAATGCCACCGCCCATGAGATCCTCTAGGCTGGATATTATTGGCCCTTTATCTTCAAAGATGTTCATACTCATGTAAGGAATTACCATACTTGTCAAACCACTGCTTTTCATGAGAAGAACCTGATAATACCTTTACAGCCGGTCTTTGAGGTTCAACCCTTCACCCAATGGGAGTTCAAATTTGTCAAGTAGATAAACCCCAAATCATCCACCAACCACTGGTACATTCTAACTGCTACCAATTATTGTACTTAGTGGTCTGAGGCAATCCCATGCAAAAACAATACTACAGATGTAGTCATCAAGTTCTTGGAAGAGAACATCGTCACAAAATTTGGAATGCCTTTTGCTATCGTATGTGACAATGGTCCGGCATTTTCTTTAGCACAACTTCTAGAGTGAACCTATCAGAGGAAGATCACCTTAAAGTTTTCCATCAACTATTATCCCTAGGGTAATGGTGTCACCGAATCCACAAATACAAACCTGCTAGAAGTAATCAAGCATTTGCTAGAGAAGAATCCCCAGGACTGGCACCAGAAACTC
Organism: Thuja plicata; assembly: GCA_018584345.1. NCBI lineage: Eukaryota > Viridiplantae > Streptophyta > Pinopsida > Cupressales > Cupressaceae > Thuja > Thuja plicata. The sequence continues at coordinate 738,450 of MU225334.1, read as the reverse complement.
AGGTTCACCCTTTGGGAAAATCACATCAGGATTAAGGTAGCCCAGGGAGCTTCTCCATTTCACCTGGTTTATGGCCAAAACCTGTGTTCCCAATAAACTTACAAATCCCTGTCTTGCAGTTCATGCAGGAATTCAACACTTGGGATAATGTTGTGGAGCTTTTCCACTTGAACCTGGTGAAAATGGAAGAATAAAGAGATGTGGCACTGGAGCATTTTGCGCATCACCAAGCAGTTGTCAAACACTGGTTCGACATGAGAGCCTAATACAAAACCTTTCAGATTTCAGACCTAGTCCTCTTGTGGGACAAAGCTTGGGAGAAGAAGGGAAAGCATACTAAATTTCAAAGGCTCTAGCTCGGACCTTATTTAATCTCAAAGATCTATGGGGCCTACACTTATCACCCCAGTACCAGTACTGGAGAAGTTGTTCCACTACCCGTCAATGGATAGTTTCTCAAACATTGTTTTGAGTAAAGGTTGGAGGTAAGTTTCCCCGAAGTTGTATCATATGTATATATTCTTGCTTGTATATTTTCTTGGCACTCCTTGGGAGTGTTTTGTCCTTGTAGATAGTTGGCAACCCTCTAGGGCCGCTTTCTTTTCTTTGTTTTATTTTATGTCTTTTGTTTCTTTTCTCTTTGCGTGTTTTTTCTTTTTTGAGTTCCCGGCATGTCACTCTCTTCTTGTAGAAAGGTATGCTTTGCATGACATCTAGTCCCTGGAATGGTGCCTTATGCATTTTTCTTAGTCAAGAATCTATTGCTAGCATGGTGGGATTTATCCCCACTCTAGAGTTATTTTATACTCATGGTAAAAGGGTATGGGCAATCTTCATCAGGTTCACATCTTGAAATTCTTGACATCAGTTAACAAGAAATCATAAAGAGCAAGTAATCATATGATCCTTGAGAGCAGAGTGGTTGCACTAGTTATTGGCCATATCTAAAAATCAAAAGAATATCACAAGTCCAGAACTTCTCTCTCATTCAATAAATCAAAATGGATGGAAAGGTGAAAGAAGTACCACCATAAAAATTAGCTAAGCTTAAGGTTCATGGTGAAAGGAGTACCACCTTCCCCATCTTAAAAAAAAAAAAGTAAAAGGAAAACTGGAGAAGAGAGAATTTTAGGATCTAGAGGATTGTGCATGATATAGTGATTTTGGTCCAATGCACCCAGTGCCCTCTCTCTATTTCTCCCAGAAATCATCGGCTTGATTTTCTTCCAAAGCACACACTTCATGACTGACAAGATATTGAAGGATTGAATCATGGTGAGTTAGATTTTCTCAAACACCCCACGCCTTGCAAGAGAAATGCTTTAGGTAACAATGAGTCCCGGTTTCGCTAACAAGAGATCCTATGATTCTCAAATTCTCTAAGGAATTCATCCTAATGAGTCACCATTTGTTATGCCCTGCATACCCATCCCTACATTTTTTAGGCAAAATATTGGGTCCCCATTTTTTATTTTTGGCTCTTCCTTTGTTTCTTTTTGGCCCTTTTGTTTTCTTCGGCCTTTGCCCACGTGGTCATTGCTGTCACTTCCTTTTGGTTTTCCTAACTTTGGGACCCGATCCCTTAGTGTTTTGTTCCTTCATGTCAACCAAATTTTGAACCCTAGGATTCTTGTGCGGGTACTCCCTCTTTAGTTGGAGGATGTGGTTGCGGGGGATCCTTGGGCCCAGAGTCCAGAGGTTTGCCTTTTTCTTAGGATTTGTAGAAGGGAACGACAAGTTTCAATCTAAGAGATATAATTAAGCTTTACCTACCATTGTTACACTTACCGTGAATAATTTACCCTTAGAGTGAATTAAGAGAAAATTATGCGATTTCCCAGTGAGCTAAGTGTGATTTGCTCCAAGTAATTAACAGTGATTTGGAGTTTAGACCTGCGCGTGTTCAAGTTATCCTACAAAGGTTCTTGGTGTGTTTGTGGGTTTCAAAGAAGCTATTCATTTGTAGAGCACCTCTCTTGCCCTTCCTTCCACATCTCTGGTTTTAGGTAGGTCCTTCTATCCCTTCTCTTTCTTTCTTTTTGGTTTGCGTTTCGTTCCCTTCCTTTTGGGATTTGTTTTCTCCGTGTTCTGGTCTTCATTGTCACCTCCTGTTGGTGGGATGGCTCTGCAAGAGGTTTGTCTATTGTCTATGCAGTCTTTGTGGATAATTTAGAATAATGTAAATTTATGTAATTCTGTGTAAATTTGTAAGTAGTAGTTTGTAGGTTAGTTGCAGTTTGTTTGCATCTATGAGTAGTGTTCATAGCTTGTCATCTTGTGTAGCTGTCTATAAATTTGTGTCTATTTTGTACATTCCCTTGATTCCTACCTGTCCCATGATGAGCTCACTATGACCTCTGCATTTTTTAACCAAATTTGAGCTTTCCCTCCGGATGTTCACTGGACTCAACCTCATCACCTCGCTTGTTTGGGTTGTGGCTTTTCTCTCTCCTCTATCGCTTCAGCATTAATGGAAGGATTAATGCCCCACGCACGAATGTTTAAAACCATCCCAAGTGGCATTCACTTCATTCATGTTAAGACAACTATCACCATGAATGCCTTTACTCCATTCATTGCATGACCACATGACAGCCCATGTCAGCCCAGTACAACAAATTACCAGGTCATTTCAATAACGGTCAATTTTTCTAGACTATGAGTTCTGCATAATCCCAAATCCTTCATCTCATTTTCTGCATGAACCATAATCCCTAAGAACCCTAGGTTTTGATCAAATTCAAAGTAATTTATTTTGTTTATTGCATTTCCAGGATTTGATATTAACTAATGTCTTCATGAGGATAGGTTTGAAATGGTGATGAAATCCCCGGAACCTAGGAGTTTACTATATTTGATTATTTGTATTAATGGTTTTTTGGTCTTGTAGGATACCAAGAACTCATCAAGAAACATGTCTGAGGTATCTTCCCCTCCCAGAAGTTCAGAACTCTCGTCCACCTCAACAAGGGCGGCTACCAAGACAAGGTCCAAGAAAGTACTAGAAAAAAATCCCACTCAGAAAAATATATGGGGGATGGTGTCATCATGGGATCTAAGTTGGATTCCAAACTATAACTAATCACTGACACAAAGGTTAGACCATGGGCCAAATTCTAGGGCCTGGTCAGGACAATGTTCAATCAATGTTTTACCGGAGATAGTATGGCAAAGAACGTGGCCACCTCCGGCATAATCAAAGCTGCCTACTTCCCTTGCTTCGTGTAGTCTTCGAAGTTGATTCTCTCTCTGATGGAACATTACAACACAACCATCTGGGTTGTTATACTTTTTTCTTCCCTTCCAACAAGCTACCCAACGCCCCTAGTGTCCCTTGACACTACCACTTTTTCTTTGGGACTGGGAATCCTCTAGTTTGCCAATTCTATTGTCATCTCCTGGGCTGCATCACTATAAGAATTCAACAAAGTCCAATAGGTTTCCCGACAACACCTTAACACCCACTGGCTGAAGACACTGAAGAAGGATTATAATAAAATTAAGTTGGAGATACCCCACACAAATTTCAAAGAAAGCATACAAGCGGGAATCACCTTCCTTTGTCAGGTCTTCGAGGAACCACATGCCCTAGATTTTCATCCTGGATGTATTACTTCCTATACAGCATCACCACCAATGGGAAAAATTTTAATTAGGCAACCATTATTGCCAACCATGTGGACATCCAGTCGAACAAGGTCAGCAATACATCAAAGTTCCACATGAATTCGTATGTATTGTGGGCACTGGCACCATAAAGACCCAAAATCTAGGTTTTACTTACAGTGGGTGTCCTTGGGATAGGGCCTGGCCAGAGTTCTCCTTGGGATCATTTTCCCCATATTTAATGGGAAGCCAGCTTCCCCAAATTCTGTCGAGTAAACAATACCTTTGTTTACTACAACATTTTGATACCCACTCGAGATGCCGATTACTAACTGTCAAAGGAGGCAATGGCCTTGGTCAGTTCTTATGGCCATTATTTCATCTAGTTCCAATAGCATTCATACATTCAGGTGACCGGGCTCTCTGACAAGCCCTACCTATTGCCCAAACACTGTAGGGATAGGATTATTTTGATGGAATACTACAGGCAAATCCTGGAGGTCCATACATATTATGACCTTAAAAAGGTTACCACCATCCCCTTCCCGATCACTTACAGGAATTACACTTGTAGCCTTGCAGTGGCAAAAGAGGCCAACAATGAATTGAAAAGTTTGGGGCTGGCAAAGTTCTACTTGGTGTGGGGAAATTTTGATCCTCTAGGAAAAATAAATCTGGCATTACCTTGGGCATTAGCCCCCCATGAGCCACACATAAGATTTTTGGGAAGATTGTGAGGATGACTTCGAGGTCCGGAGTCAACATTATGAGAGGATGACCAAAGAAATGATGAAGTGCATGGGTCTTCGGACCTTTCTAAAGGACTTCTTAGATAACGGGCCAGTGGAGGACTCAGAGTATAAATCTTAAGGGATTGACAAGATGGCTCTCCCTCTGGTGGATTGGGACACCCTAGAAATTTTGACAATAGAGGACATCACGAAGGATGTGGTGAAGCAAATTCATGAATATTTTTCACGGGTTTGCAAAAAGAGCACTCGTTGAGATGGTCCAATTTTACAGGAATATGCTTTAGGCTCCAAAATGTCAGGGCAGAGCATAGATAAGGGGAAAATAAAAGAGAGCACCTTGGCTCCTGTCCCATCCTTAGTTCCAACCCCTATAATAGAACAACTCAATGCCCATCTTGATTTGTCTTGATAGTTGGATGAAAAAATCAGTGCCAGACTTTCCCTTGGTCTCATGGTCGCTCGTGTGGGATCTTCCCTTCCTTCGGGCTCCCCTTCACTTGCAACACTCATGAGCCAAGTGGTGGAGACAAAGGATGAGGGTATGGCTATTCTGGATGTCGGGGCCTCATTGAAAACAAAGAGAAGGAAACAAAGAGTGGATAATCCTCCACCAAGCACAAATCCAAGCCCTCGACCATCAGGCAATATTCCTATGGATCTTATCCCTTCCTCCATCGAAATAGAAAATCCTCTAGAGGCCTCCCCTCCCCATGATGGTTTTCATGACATCTTCCAAACGGATGACCTTGTGAATTTGTAGGAAGATGTGGAGAGGGTGGTAGAAGAGATCACTGCACAGGAGGTGGAGAATGTCCCCGGGGAGGGGGAAAGACAAGAAAAATAATTTTCCCTGGAAGAAGAGAACTGGGAGTAGGAATAGGTAAGCATACCAAGTGTAGAAGAAACACTAGTCCTGGGGACTGAGATAGGAGAGAGGCAGGTGCAATTTGAGTAGCTGACTATAGCTAGGGAAACTGGACCTTGAGGAATAATAGTACCCCCAGTCATCACACTCCAAACACCTCTAGACACCCTGGGTAACCCGTTACCCCAAGATATGACATTCGGCAAGGTGGTCTCCGTAGCACAACAATCTAGTCCAAGTCAGGCACCTTTGGCCCCTCCAGAAAATAGGCCCTTGGAGGAGAATTTTTTAGAAAAGAACATCGGAGGAGCTCAGCAGCAGTAGAAGGGAGAAGTGGGAAACCTTGGGGATAAAGAAAAAGAGTCCACAATGACTACAGATGTAGGAGAAGCACAAAAAACCCTCAAAGAGGACCCAAGTTCCAAGACCTAGCAGTAAGACTTCCCCCACCACCATAATGGCTGGAAGAATAAAGAAAGAGAAAGGCCCTGGTGGTAGTGAGAGCCCCTCTCTCTAGTCGAGATGATGGCCCAAAATCAAGAGACCAAGAAGCCTAAGAAGACCTGAACCCTCCATACTATTTGGACTGGTCCAAGAGGAAGCATCATTGTGATAGTAGCGACACCTCCCCCAGACAAAGAAGAGTCAGCAGTAAGAGCTGAAGAGTACACTATCATAGAAGTCCCTCTGGGGAGGAGAGATAAATAGGGGGAACTAGACCTGTTGAGGGAAGCTAGCCGGGCACTTGAGGCCCGCTATAGGAAGCAAGCATAGAAGATGAAAGAGGCAAAAGAGACAAATGATAATCTCCTCGAGCTTCTTGAAGAACTAACGCAACCATTATCTATGATTCCTCTAGTGGCTTCCACATCTGGAACACTACTCTCGCAGGGTGATATCGATGCGCTAAGAAAAATGAAGAAGAAAGCGCAGGCTGTAGATGATTGGGTAGCTGAGCAGGTAGGAGATGTAAGGCATTTCCTGATAGCTACACTCCTAGACCTCCACCAGGCCAGTAACATCTTGGGCTAGGTAAATTGTGTCATTTCCCAGTGGGATGGGGAGAGAAAAGTTTGAAGAATGGGTGAGCGAGTTAGAAGAAATGATGAATTTTGGGGAAGATGTCGTCACAAAGATGGGTATTTTGGGGGATGAAGATTTTGGGTTCCTCTGGGCCCAGCACTCCAGACTTGGTCTAAAAATTTAGACAAGAAAGCAACTAGTAGCGGACTTGAAGGGTAAACTCCTGGTGATTCAAAATTATTTAAATTTATATGTGGTATTCATAATAAGGGTTTCAGCGGTCGATCCCTTTACCACCAACACATGTGCTTCGATGGATTTTGTTTTGAGCAAATTTGATGAAATAATGGAGACACGGTTCCAGTCCCATGGAGATTTTGATGGAGCAAAAATGTCATATCTTACCCGCATGTTTCTCTAGGCGGACGATGCCACAAATATGGTGGTAGACTTCAAAGAAGGTGCTAGAGATGTGGCTGATCAGTTGGAGGCAACCAAAGACCGTCGGGATTGTATTAAGGAGATAGACGAAGAGGGAATTCTCCAGATTTTGGTGACATTCCAAAAATGTAAAGAGCAGTGAAGTCTTCTGGTCTCTAGATATTTCCGCTAGCAAGAAAAATTTTTGAAGAGGTGTTATTCTTTGAGCATAAGCTCCCAGACTTTGGAATTTTAGGTCCCAATTTTGTATTCTTTTGCAGCAATCTACGTCAAGGTTCCCCGGAGCCGACTGATCATTTTTTAGCAATTAATTTAGGTCAAAATGTAGGTGATCTAGATAATGATAGGTCAAGCCGATGGGATGGTTCTGACAGACGTCTTCTTATTCCCCAAAGGCGCTACTCTTGCATTTACTACCTGGCGTGCCTCAAAGACAGGGAGCTGTAATCAGCATTAATGAGGCGTATAGCCTAAGTTACTGAGATAAGAAAGTTTCTTCTATAAGTACCATGGCCCTCTTCTCTAGGCCAATTCTTCTAGATTTATCCCCTTTCTTCTTCTTCTGTCTTGTCAGAACTTTGTGAATCCCGAGATGATTGTAAGTGGTTTAGGTAATACTGGCCACGGATATTGTATTTTATTCAGCAAGTGTACAAGTAGATTAGGTCAAGTTTGTGTATAAATAACAAGACCGATGCCTTAACAAGGTTTGGAAAAATTGAGGATTTCTCTGACCAATAGCAATAGCAAATAGTAGTTAGAATTTTACTTTTAGTTTGTACCTTAATGCTCCTTCAGAGCCATGAATGTACTCGCTAGTGATGTTGGAGTCATTTCAAGTTAATGAAAGAAGGAAGAATAGCTTGTGGCCCTATGTTGTTTATCATTTTGATCTCCAAAGTTAATGAACATCTATTGTTTTGTATGTCTTCTTATGTCCTTTTCTCCAGTGTTTTGCATTTAGTTAAATAATATTACCTCCATTTTCTACTAGATGTGTATGAATCGTTGATTCTTTGTGTATCCGGTATTTAGTTTTATTTTCCTGCATTGGAGCATTATTGATGTTTGAATATGTATCACATGACTATAAGTAGAAATATACTCTAACTTTGATCTAGCTTTTTTGATTTCTTTGGTAAATCTAAAGTGCTTGTGGGAAACTTCACCCCCTTTTGAAATCCTTGGAAAAGATGAGTAAAAACCAGCTATCCCCTCGAACAATAGTCACCTACCCAACTTATCTCCCTACACCGTCGAGACCTGACTACCAAGTACTTTGAGGATAGGAGAATTCATTCTCTGGAAAATCTCTACAGGTGAAGTTGGCCGGTACTCTGGTACCCGGTGACAACTTATACCCTATTGGCAGAACCAGTCACAAAGTCCCATCAACAACATCCTTGATGTATTTTGATTGAGTGATGTAGATACCTGCAATCTATTGTAAAATTTGCAATCCTAGAAAAAAATTATCTGACCAAACATTGACATCCTCAAAAATTGATCCATAGCTCCCTAGGCATGGAGTGCAAGGGTTTTTAGAATGCTCTTAGCTAGAGCTATTAAGCCTATAACCTTGCTAGTAAACCATGTAATGGGAGATTCAATGAAGACAAGGGCAAGAATGCCAATATCCTCAAGAATCAAGAATGAGATGCAATGCAAGCTAGATTAAGATGAATATGCGAGCTAAGCTATGAAAATGAAAGAACAAGTATTACAAAGCCTCCTAGTTAGGCTAGATGAATTAATCTAAAGCATAAAGGAAATCTAAGCTAAGAATGTCATGATGATGCAAGAAATGAAACTATGATAACATGTAGATGCAAAAGCCAAGAATGCTCCAAATCTTCAAAAAGCACCAAAGTGACCTAGAAAACTTGCAGCATAACATTAGCATCAAAACCTAAGATCTGAAA
>MU225334.1:685722-716671 GCA_018584345.1 Thuja plicata | reverse complement strand
ATATATATATATATATATATATCTTATCTCTTAACTAAGTCGGCTCTCAAAACAAAATACATTTAATAAAATGAATATCAAATGAAAATTTGGTGCTATTACATAACCAAAGTATAATTTATCAACAACCATAATCCAACTCTGATTGTCTGGAGTCCATGTCATACTCTTTGAATCATCATGTATGTCCAACTGCTCTATATCACTATTTTGTTATTGTCTTTCTATCTTTGAATCTCTCTAACTTGTAAACTTTATAAAAACAAAATTGATCTTAGGTTGAGGTCACATATACCTCATGCTATCTTCCTCTAAGCTCACTTTCCCTAATTCATCGATCTCGATCTTTGATACCCAAAATACCTCTGTAACTCTACTTTTGTACTTAGTCAATTTTAGAGTCATCAAAACTCAACTTCATAGGAATTGATCTATAACCCAGATGTGTTGCCATAAATGAAAACCAAAAATTGGATCTCACCATGCAAAATAGATCACTTTCCAACAATCTCTCCCTTTGGCATTGATAGAAACACTTAACAAAAAATGACTAAGTGTACCAACAAAACAAAAATGTCTCTCCTTAATCTCTATTTTTTTTTTCTCTTTTCTTCTCTTATACATTTTCTGCTTCTCCTTATTCATTTTACTCTTCTTTCTTCTCCCATTCATTTTTCTTCTCTTCTACCCCTTTGGCAATAATGACAAAGGTGCATACAAAGTAATAAGATTAGTGCTTGCTCACCAGTTTTAGGACATCTTGAAAGGAATCTTCCAAGATCTTCACTTCTGTACCCTGTGACTTCAGCAATAGTTGACTGACATGAAATAGTCCATTCAATGCAAATTATGTAGTCTCTTCTTCTTTCAACTCTATAGGCATAGAGTTAGTCAATGCATATGTTGCCTTCTCCAAGTTTGATAGGTGTGCTTCAATTATAGATAGCTTAGGAGTGATTAAATTCTTCAACAAATTGAATCTATTCAGTACTCTCCCTTTCTCATTATCCAGTATATCCAGTTTTGCCAATATTCTTGTTAATTCCTTGTCCAATTTTGTTACAGATTGTGAAGAGGTCTCACAACTGTCCATCATGTTGTTCAAAGTTGCCCTTTCCTTGGTAATGATGTCTTCAATATTCTGAATGTGCCTGATAGGAATTATGTAGTAACTGAATTGCTTTCTTCCATGTCCAATGCAACTCTTAGCATTAGCAGTAGTGGTCTTCAAAATTCTCAAGTCCCAAGAGATAGACTTGTAAACTTCAGATAGCTTCTTCTCAGAGTAGTTCTTTTCTACAGTCTCCTCTGCAATCTTTATCAAAATCTCATAATAGCCATCAAATTCATCAAGTGTTATCTTTAGGTTTTCAATGTCATCTTTGTGCTAGAAAACAATAGGTAATGGAAGCAATTTGTTCATAGTATCAATTTCTCTAGTTATTACCTTAGCATTTTTGTCACCTTTTTGTTCTAATCTCTCCTTGGCTTTAGTGAGTGCAATAAAATCCAATTTTACTAGCTCATATTCATCCATGTAATCAACATCAACATCTATTGTATTTTATTTTCTTGCCAACAATGAAATAGAAGATGTGATTACCTCAGTTTTAGTCTCATCTTTTTCTTCCTGTTATTTTTGTTCTTTATCCTGTTCTGATTCACTATGTTCTTTCTTTTGCTCTTCTTCCTCTTTCTGCTCTGCTTCCTCAGCAATTGTGTTGTCCATATTTTCTTCAAATGGGTCCTTCTCATCATTAGAGGTGTCAAATGTTACAAGTACACTAGAAACATAGAAATCTGGTTGTGTATTAACTTCGTTCTTCTTAGCACTTGCCTCAACTGGTTTCAAACTTTCTCCCACTCCTAGGTTTGTAGGCAAAGTAGTTTTAGGAAGTGGATTCTCCTAAGGAGTAGGATTCAACAATATTTTCTCCAGTTCTTTCTAAGTCTCCTTAGTGATTTCATCATATCTTCTTGCCATGATTTTCAATAGTCTTATGTTAGTTCTCAGCAAAGGTTTCAATTCTTTAAGTATTTTGTCCCTTTCTTGTAAAGATATCACACGTAGCATGTTGTCAATTTCCTAATTTATGATTGTTTCATCCTCTATCTATGCTAATTGTTTCCTAGTATCCAATCTCCCATATAGATATTCAGGTACACTTCCCTCAATTTCCAATAGAGTCTTCTTGAAAACAAGTAAGTGATTAACCATAATATCTTCAATCTTAAGTCTATCTGCTTCACCATACCTTTCATAGTATCTATTTATTTTAACTAGCTTTCCTTTCTCAATAGCTCTCTTCTCAATCATCTTCATGTTAGGCTTCCATATGTGCTTCTCAATTTTAGTTTTCTTCTCTTCTCTTACAATTCTCTTCCCTTTAGTTGGTGAATATTGTCTGCTAGATCTAGTGTTTACTCTAGGAGTAATCTTCTCTACTTGTGATGTCTGTTGTGATGGAGGAGGTCAACTATCTACCATTAATACTCCAAGAGTGGGAAGGGTTGTAGTACTAGCACTTTCTAATCTAGAAGATCGCTCATCCATTTTATTTTTCACTTCTTTCAATTCATCTTCTGTCAGTCCTACCTTAATTCCACATTCATCCACAAGGTTGTCAACTTTCCTTTTCCTTAGACCTCTGGTCTATTCCTCTCTCATCTTAGCAGATTTATCTTCATAGGTTCCCCATATTTCCTCAGTTGAATCAATTTTAGATGCAAGAACATGTTCAACTTTCATAGTAATTACCTCTGAACTTACCTCATATCCCATAGGATAACACCATTTCTTCCTTGGTGTGACCACCTCAAAGCATACACAATCAGTTTCAACCATGAAACAGATTGTATCTTTGTATTTCTCAACTATGTCATCAGATATTCTGTATCTATTTTTCATCTGTCTCTAAAGAATTTTGATCATGCCAAATAGTTCACCATCAACCCATGTTTTGTTTTGTCTTCTATAACTATGTGTGATCTGAATACCAGTAGGTATCCCTAATTTCCAACCACTAGGGTGCATACCTCTTTCACATTGAATTCTGAGTTTTCGCTTCAATCGATCACACAAGGAAAATGTAGAATAGACTAAATCTCTCTGATCTCTTTAGGTCACTCTTCATCAAATGGTAATGAAATAGGTCTTCATATGGTGCTTTATACAATGTTTAAGTTATAAAAATTCACTTTACCCAATACTGTCTAGTCAGCTGTAGATCTCGCGATCAAAATATATGCATCATCTGATGTTGCACTCTTAATTGTATAGTCCATGACGTCGGCCATGTTTATACCTAATCTCGCATGAGCTCAATCCATGAGTTTTAGGGTAGGATATATTTTGATGTCTTTATCCAATGCTCCCCTAAGGCCATGATCGGCCAATTAGGTCAATTCTTCTTTACTACCATCAGGAAAAGATCTAGTAGCATCTACTATCTCTCTCTGAACTAATGTCTCACTTGTTTCTTTGATCTTCCATATCTTACCATTTCTTTTATCTTCTTCTTTCTTAAAACAACTATCAAAATCATTCTTCAAATCTGCAACACTTTTACCAATATCACTTCCATTCTTCTATGTATTCATAAGAGGTGGTACTCTTCTATTGTTTAATCCATTTTACCTGAAAAACTTCACTATATGACCTAGATTATTTCATTTGTAACTTATAGGAGGTCTTCTTTCCAGATTTACTTGCAGCTTATAGTACTTCACAATGTGTCCAATGTTACTACATTTGTAGCATGTAGGTTTCACTATAGGTTCTCTTCCATTGTCTTGTCTATATCTAGATTGATTAGGTTTCCTACATTCTATTTTCTTGTGCCCATATCCATTAAAATTATAACAATAGCTAGAAAAGGTCTTAAAAGGGGTATTACCTCTGAAGTCTCTTTTCATGTGTCCAAACTTGTTACAACCAAAGTATCTACCTCTGAAAGTTCTGATCTGCTCTCTAGGTTCTTCAATAGTATTTTTTTCAACATCAATCTTTTCATCAGATTTTTCTTCCTGATTTTTTGAGCATTCAGCTTCATTGAAGCCAATACCACTCATATCACCTTTAGGTTTTTGTTTGTCTCTTTTTTCATCGATCAAATCACTGTTGGTGTGAATTTTCTCAATGTGTTTCTTTGCCTCAACAAGTTCACCTTTTATAATCTGAATGTATTTCTCTAGTTCTAGATACTTGTTCTTGTAGTTGTCAACCTCATTCTTCATTTGTTCTAATGCACTATTCAAGGTTTCTTCAGTCTTCTTCTTAGCATCCTTTTGTAACTATATCTCTTTAGTCATAGCCTCATTCTCAAGTTTCAAAGTCTCATTTTCTTCTTCAAGTTGCTTCATCTGATCTGAATTTTCTTTGTCTGAATCTTCTTTTATTTGAACGAAAAGATCCTTTCTCTGACTTCTGGAAAGTTCAAGCTATTCTTTGAGTTTCTTTATAAATTTTTCAGCTCTTCGTATGTTAAATCTTAATTCTCTATTCTCTAATTTTGCTTTGTCAAGGTCTTTGAGTGCAGCATCAAATGTTTCTTGCAAACTGTCCAAATCCATTTTGATCTCCCTTAAGTTGTTAGACTTTCTCTCCAAGGGCCAAAAACCCTAATACTAATTGTTAGGATTAGGTAATACTGAGAGGGGGGTGAATCAGTATTACAAAACTTATTAAAACTTTTCAACCAATTAAACATTAACCATGTGCTTGCAGAAATGAAAAGAACATAAGAAAATAACACAGTACTCATAACACCATAATTTTTTGTCAAGGAAACCCTGGCCAAGGGAAAACCCTTGTGGGGATGGTACCCATAAGAATGCACTAAAGTATAGTGTCCCTGTTAGGAGACCTAGCCCTATTAGGAGCTGAATATTACATAGTGCATTTCATTTTTAAAGGAATTGCAACCCTGTTAAAGGTATACAACACCCTGTTAGGGGCCAACTAAGCTTACAGCTCTTACAATGTAATTATGTTACAAAATGTTCTCAGTAATGAACCAAAACAAGCATCACTAATGCTTAGATAGTTCCTGTCATAGCTCATCAATGATCTCTGTCATCCTCTACTCTACAATTCTCATATCATCCATCCAATCATCTCACATACATCCATTTGTTCACTTAACAAAAAGTTCTCCATATATATCTTATCTCTTAACTATGTCAGCTCTCTTAACCAAATATTACATAGTCGGCTCTTAATACAAAATACATTTAATAAAACAAATATCAAATGCAAATTTGGCTCTCTTACATAACCAAATTCTAAGTTATCAACAACCATAATCCAACTCTGATTTCTTGGAGTCCATGTCATACTCTCTAAATCATCACTTCTGTCCAACTGCTCTGTATCACTATTATGTTGTCTGTTTGTCTTCAAATCTCTCTAACTTGTAAAATTTACAAAAAAAAAATTGATCTTAGGTGGAGGTCACATATACCTCATACTATCTTCCTCTAAGTTCGCTTTCCCTAATTCATCGATCTTGATCTTTGATACCCAAAATTCCTCTGTAACTCTGCTTCTGTACTTAGTCGATTTCAAAGTCATCAAAACTCAACTTCATAGGAATCGATCTATAACCCAGATGTGTTGCCATAAATGACAACCAAAAAATGTATCTCACCATGCAAAATAGATCACTTGCCAACATTAGCATCATTCCCTCCTTTTAAATACAAATTGTTGTTGTCACTTATTCTAATAAATCCAATACTCATTAGATAAGAATGAAATCTTTCATACCATGCTCTCAGTGCTTGCTTTAGTCCATTTAAATCTTTGTGTAACTTACATACCATGTGTGTCTGATCAGGATCAACAAATCCTTCAGGTTGTTCAATGTATACCTCTTCTTCAAGTATTCCATTCAAAAATGCAGATTTCACATCCATCTGATATTCCTTTATATGCAGTGTATGCAAGTAGCATTCTTACTCCTTAAAGTCTAGAAATGGGTACAAAATTTTCTCCATAGTCAATTCCTTCTTCTTATGCATACCCTTTGCAAACTAATCTTTCTTTATTTATGATAACATTCCCATCTTCATTCAGTTTGTTTCTAAAAATACATTTGGCACCAATGACATTTTTATCTTTCAGTCTCAGTACTAATGTCCATGTCTTATTTTTATGTATCTGCTCAATTTCCTCATGCATAGCATTAAACCATTCTTCATTTTCTAATGCATCTCTAACATTCATAGGCTCAAATTCACAAATTAAACAAGTATCATCTCTAAACTTGCTTCTTGTCAATATGCTTTCTCTTTTGTCTCCAATGATTTGATCTCATGGATGGTGTCTTCTCACATATCTAGAAAGTACAGGTTCAATTCTTTGTTCTTCATTATCTTCTTCTATATCTTCATTGTCTTCAGATTCATGATCTTTTGTTTTAGCATTTTCCTTATTCTCAGTTTGTGTTATCTGTTTCCCAGTGACATTAGCCTGTTGCCTGATAACACTAGCATGTTGCCTGATAACATTAGGTTTCAGGGTCGGTAAAGTATTAGGTTCTTCCCAGTAAACAAATCTATTGTAGTCCTTCAGTTCTTTCATGGTGTCTTCATCATTTAACTTATAAAATTCATCAAATCTCACATTTGCACTCTCAATGATTTTGTTAGATGTCTTGTTCAAACATTTTTAAGCTTTACTCTTAGTAGAATATCCAAGAAATATTCCTTCATCACTTTTGGAATCAAATTTTCCATTTAGATCACCTTTCAGAATATAACAACAGCTACCAAATATTCTAAAATAGCTCACATTGGGAGTATAACCATACCATAGTTCATAAGGTGTTTTGTTTGGCTTTATTCAGTTGTACTCAGTTCAGTGTATAAAATACCATGCTAACTCCTTCTCTCTAGTATGTTTGTGCAACTCCTTTCTCAATCATCAATGTTCTAGCACAATCAACAATTGATTTGTTCCTTCTTTTAGCAATACCGTTCTGTTGTGGTGTCATTAGTGCAGAAACCTATCTTTTGATTCCATTCTCATTACAAAAGTTAGTGAACTCATCAGAAATAAATTTACCTCCTCTATCATATCTTAAACACTTCAGATCTTTACCAGTTTCTTTTTCCACTTTTGCTTTGTACCACTTAAACATCTTAAATGCTTCAGATTTCTCTTTTAGAAACATTACAGCCATCATCCTAGAGTAGTCATCAACAAATAAAATAAAATGTATATCCCCAAAATAGCTTTGTGTTCTCATTGGTCCACATAAGTCTATATGAAATAACTCCAAAATATCATTAGATGAGAAATTCTTGCTCTTGAAACTAGATTTTGACATCTTTCCCATTTGACAATTTTTGCACATTACATGGTCTGGTTTAGTTAAGCTCGGTAATCCTCTTACTTTTCTTTTCATACCAATCTTAACCATGTTGTCAAAATTTACATGACAAATTCTTTTATGCCATAACCATATATATCTGCATTCTTTGCCAATAAACAATTAGTTTTAGCTGTGTCAAGACATAATAGGTTACCTTTAGATTGTTCACCAGTATCGATCAATTTTCCTTTTCCATTATAGATTCTTGCTTTTATGTTCTCAAATGTGACTCGGTGACCTATGTTATTCAACTATGAAACACTCAACAGATTCTAGTTAAGTATTTTTACCCAATAAGCATTTTCACATTACATTTTATTATTCAGCATAATAGTACCTTTTCCTTTTACTTGAGATTGTGTATCATTTCCAATTCTTACTGATCCTCATTCATAATGTTTATGAAATTCAAATTTACCTTTATCACCAGTCATGTGATGTGTACAACCACTATCAATAACCCAAATATCATGTTTACTAACTTTAGAGATAAGTGTTGTCTCTACATACCTTTCATCTTCATCTAAATCATCTTTAAGTCCTACAAAAACTGTCTCAATATCTTCATCATTGTCAGTACCATTGTCATTAACTTTATCTTCAACAATTTAAATAGATTTCTTACCTTTATCTTTGTAATCTCGGTTATCTCTTTGGTCATAATGTCGGTTGTTTTGGTAGTCTCAGTCATCCTTTCTATCATTAGATCTATCATTTCTATCATCATCTTTTCTGTTAGGGCATCTTGCAGAAAAATGTCCAATCTCTTTACAGTTAAAGAATATCAAAGGTATCTTACCTTTATATCTTCCTTTACCTCTGTGCAATCTCCTAACCATTAAAGCTTCAAGTTCATCAAGTTCCTTTTCATCACTATCACTATCAATGTTGTTTTTTATTATGTGTTTTCTACTAGATTTACCAATTTTCAAAGTAGACATAAATGTAGATTCCGTAGATGGTACAATATTGTTGTCAAAGTTATTCAACTCAAAATAAATCAATCTTCCAACAAGACTATCAACAGTAATTTTATTTCCAGGTGCAGCTCTCATTTCATGAATTGTAGAGACTCTTATAGAATATATAGGTAATAGATTTCTAAGAATCTTACGCACAATTATGTCTTCATCAATGGTTCCACCAGATCCTCAAATATGATTCACAAATTCTTTTAGTTGGGTACTGTATTGTGTGATGTTTTATCCTTCCTTCATTCTCATGTCATCAAATTTTCTACGAAGGCTCTCAGCTTTGTCTCTTAGTACATTTACATCTCCTCCATAAACTAGTGTAATTTGATCCCACATCTTCTTGGCACTAGTACATGACTTGATGTCTTCAAATTTTGAATCTATAAGTGAAGAAGCAATCTCCACCATGATAAGGTTATGTTCATTTTTTTCTTTCAACTGAATCACTATCAAAGCTACAGTGGGTAGAATTAATTCATTGTCCAAAAAATCTTCAATGTTGCTTGCAATTCCAGATAGGTATAATCTCATTCTTCTTTTCCATGTCTAGAAGTTATCCTTGTTCATCTTAGGTGTGTCTCTCTTATACATCTTGTGATCTTTAGTTCAAGTCCTTTAAAACTTTCTAATAAGCACTCCTGCACCAATAAGAACTGTTTCTCTGATAAGTATCCTATACTCTGATACCAATTGTTAGAATAATTGAGAGGCGGTGAATCAGTTAGAATCAGTTTCCTCACAAATTATCCTACAGTCTCAAATTTCTCTAGATTTATATCAAAACCAATTCAATCATATATTTCAACTCGGTGAAAATGTATTCTGTAAACTTAAGATTTCATCAATAATGTTTACCGAATGTCAGTAACTTACTACTGTATTTACCAATCTAGGTTAATAAAATAAAGTATAAAGTAAAATAACAATCCACAACATTCATGCACATTGATACATTGAATTTTAATGTGGAAACCCTACTAAGGGAAAAACTACCTGGGACTGGTAACCCAAAATATTTTCACTCTTCTGAAGTGAGCTCAGTGAAGAGCCAACTCTATTAAAGGTTACAATGAACACTATTAAATGTGACCTGGTTAGAGGATTTAACTCTAACATTTCTCTCTTGACCATGCATGCACTATGGGGTCAACAAGAAAACAATCAACATTATCTGAATGTTATAATAAGGACTCATTGTCCTACTCGGTTAAGAGATTTATCTGTAACAATGGTTAAACTGATATAATAATGATCTGATTCAAATACAACTCTAATTTGTAGATATTCAGATCTATTCTAAGTACATAATACCTCTTATCAATTTGTTCACTTTAGTTCATCTCATACTTCATCTTTGTTTTGCTCGGTTATACTCTTTCCTCTGTTTGCTTGGTGATGTCTATAGAAATACACTCGGTTCTGTCTTTAACGAGTTTGATTAGTCATGCATAAATTTGTATGTGTGCTTCAACATCTATGTATATAATTCATAAATGAATCTCTTGTCTCTTATATAAACATCATGTAACATTTAATTTTCATCCTTCAAGTATTGTCGCTTAATCTCCATCGTTCATTTTCCCGCTCAAAACATCTTCGGCAGTTGTGTTAAAAACATGTTTCAATCTCTTTCGTCTGATCTTCATTAAATTTTAATAACCATTTGATCAAATAAAAAACTTTATCTTTTACCTCAAAATCATCAATTTCCAGCTAAGCATCCAAGTCGGCCTCGGTTATAATTAAATTGCTTTAATCAATAGTTGTGTCAGAAAACCCTTGCTCAGTTAAAACTATTGCTCGGTATACACTGGAATTTTACTCAATTTTCATTGTCACTCGGTGTATACAAAATTCTTCATTTACCAACCACATAAACATTTTTTGTTCCAGATCTTCAATACATAACAAATGTTTTCAACCATAATAACACTCAAATAAGTTGACATCAATGACAATACATTAACTGATAATGTTTATCATCACTTCTGCAACTTGGTTGAATATAAAAAAATGACTTCAAACACATAAACAGTTATAGTTCATCAGTGAGAGATTCTTATGATTTAGGTCTTGACCTATATTTTAATATGTTTTCCTATTCTTGGAGAATGTAATCTTTCCTAGGTCAACCTGATGCTTGTGAAGGCATTATAAACTGATTAAATTGATCCATTGGATGCATTGATAAGTAGTGTAGTTTAAGAAGCTAGAACTATCAGCATGAGCTTGTGATCATAGTATAAAAATATAACCTATAAAAGGTTCTAATAACTGGCTTGTATGCCTAGAATGTAAAACTACATGTTGTTGATCCTTTGTACTTAATTTCAGGATGATAATGAGAAAGTAGATCTTGCATATCTCTCCATCATTTGTGTTTTTTTTGTTGTGTGACTCTTGTTGCAAGGATTGGACTGACTTCTTTGAGGTTCCTCATATCCTTCACTGCACCAAGTGGTATTAGATAAATTTTTTAATTTTGTTGTTGTAGATTGTTGTTCCTGAGTTGGAAAACTCCTGAATCTTATTGGTTGTGTGGTGGAAGTGTGAGGATATGACCCGCAATTATAGAGGATTCATTCAGGATGGCTCAGAGAGGAAATACTAGAGGTGGAAGGAGAGATGCAAATCCAATTGTGTTGGATATGTTGAGATGGATTTAAGGTAGATTATATGTTGTTGAAATGGCCTAGAGAAGAGGTCGACATATTGAAGATGTAGGTGATGTGGAGGAAGAAACAAATGAATAAATATCTAAAGCGGGTGAAGCAAAACCCAAACCTGAAATTGAAGAAGTGGATGGCATATTTATAAAAATCCTTGACTATAGTTAATGTAAGACCCCATTTCAATCCACCCAATAATCATGGTAACCTAGATTCAAATGCATTACTTGATTGGATCATAGAGATGGAGAATTATTTTTATTATGAAGGTATCGATGAAGCTAAGAAGGTGAAATTTTCTTGCACAAAGTTAAAAGGACATGCATCCTTATGGTGGGAATATTTGCAGACCAATAGAAAAATATAGGTCAAGGAAAAGTTAAAATCATGGGATAGGATGGTGAACAAATTGAAGGCTAAATTCTTACCTGGTGATTACCAAGTGAGTTTTTTCAGGAAGTTGCAAAATCTAAAGAAAAAGGATATTAGTATGAAAGGGTACACCAAAGAGTTCTATGGATTGGATATCGGACCTAGAAATACTAATGATGAAGTTGAGAGGGTTATGTTGGTTCCTATAAAAATAGGGTTTACTCTAAAGATTAGAAACCAAGATCATTCTTGGATTTCCTATGGAGATGCCAACTCTAATAATCATAAACCTCTAGGTCTTGGACCAAACTGACAAGGAAAACTCAAACCCTTCTACACTTTGGGCTCTGTGAAACTCGGGAGGGTAATCCCTTGATTCTCTCACAACCTCTACACTAGAACCATGAGAAGGATCAAAATAATAGAAATCTCACCTAAAATCAACATAATCAAGAGAATACTAAATATTACCTAAATATTTATTGATCCTCAAGTAAAATGGAGCATGAGATACCAATGAAACAACATTTACAAAATATAAAGATCAAATTGTGTCAGCAAAATAGATGAAAATAAACCCGCATACCTAGTAAGAGATAACAACAATGACCAGTGCCTCATTCCATTGGGAAAAAAATTTATGAAATGCTAATTTTGACACAACATAATTTAAAAGTAATATCTCTATGATATGAACTAATATTGCATTACAAAACCATTCAACAACAATTATGACTCAAACTACTTATCACAATCCTTATACTAACTCTAAGAATCTGCAAGTATTATTCAAGCATTTAATTGATTCTTTGAACCAAAACATGAATAGAAATTGCATATATCATAATAACACACTAAATGAAATAAAATATTTGACATAAATCATTCAAAACTCAATAGACCTTGCATACATGAGAGAAATGAGCCAGAAAATATATTTTCATTAATTTGAAATAGCATTATCTGTCATGGTACAAGAAAAAATCATAAAATTGAAACCTGCAAGAAATATGCACAATATCCTTCAAAAACTTTCTTTGTAATTGTCTTACAAATTTTTTCATCTTCACCTAGACCTTACTCTGGAACTTAGACTCAAAAAGACTTAGAACCTAGAACCCTTTTCTCATGGTCATGATTTCCTTTATTAGAAACATAGATAAAAATGCTTTGGGCCAGAGAATGACAAGTGTCAGATTTTTGTTTGACACATTTAAAATTCTTGTTACAAAAACTTCTGCAGAAGAGGACAAAATAGGTAACTATATGTCAGGTACATTCTTCTTCATAGTTTTTCCTTTGTGTCATGTTCTTTGATAAATATTTGATTTTGAAGCCCATCATTGCAAGTTTGGCACCCAAAAAGGTAAATGTATCATGTAATGCCCAAAATAATGTCACATTGTTGGATGTAATAGTTAAGGACTAACTCTCTACATCCTTCATTCCTCAGTGTACATCATGACCAACTCATCATACTCTTAATTTGTTGGCCAATAAAAATTGATCACCTCATCAACCTTCTTTCTGTAGGGGGTGTATTTGACTACACACTGATTTACCTCCCTTTCAAAACTTTCAAAAAAATTTCATGTGCAAATGATCTTGTCCATGCTTCTTTCCAAGATCCCTACATCAAGATAATCACAAATTGTATCAACCTGGACTTCAATGTTTTCTTTTGCCTACTCTTTCTAGGTTTTCAATGACTTGATGTTTCCACTCCAATCTGTGATGCTTGGTAGGAGAGATTTTGTCATTTTATTGAAATTGTTAATTAATTCTCTCATCCTAACCTCAATATGCTCAGGCACCATTTGGAACTCCTACAGACTTGAGAAATCCAAAAGTGGGATACATATTTTGGTGCCTCTCCTTGTGATGTTTTGAACCTAGATTAATTATTCTTAGCTCCTCTACCCTATTTATCCATTTGTCAAGTAGTAGCCTTGCCACTTCTTTATCTCTATCAAAATTATGCACAAATTCAAACAATAAAGAATATGAAGAAAGAATGGTGGCTAAATTTTCATCTACCTTTTCATTCAGGTGATACAAGACATCTCAAACTATCTCATTTTTATTTGCAACAAATCTTGTCTCACCCTCAACAATCTGATTCTCCAAATTAGTGATCTTTTGTAACAACTTCATCTTTGAGGGGTTCACTAAACATTCCAATTCTTCAATAACTGGTGGTATAGGAGAAGTTGGGGAGGTTTCCCTATCAATATCTTGTGGAGCTGAAACATGTAAGGAAGAAGGATTTTCCTCTGAGGAAGAAGGGGGAACAATGATTGTAGGTATAGAGGATGTCAATTGTGCAATTATTGGCTCTAGCAGAGCCATTTTGGTCTCTAATTATATACACCTCTGTTATGAATTATTGTATTCACCAAATAAATGGTGGCACCTTTTCTTATATTCCTACTACTCATCTGTATCTTTTTTTGAGACATCATGGAATAATCTTGCTTTTTCCTACACCATTTTAGTTGCATCTACCGCAGTGGTATCAACTATCTTTTTTACGATGAAATTACCCCTCAAGTTTGGCTTGATGTCCCCTATGTATGGCTTATTCTCAGCAGGGGAAGATGACCAAATTTCCAATATTGCATGATCATTGTTGTACAAAGCTCCCTTCATTGCATGATTTTCCTGTTCTGATTATTTTCCATATAATAGCATATTTCTTCTCACAACATCAAAAGAAACTCCACCCGCAATATTCTGTTAGGATTGGATATTACTGAGAGGGGGTTGAATCAATATTATATCACTTTATTAAATTATTCAACCATTTAAACATTAACCATAAACTTGTAGTAAAGAAAAGAATATAAGAAAATGACACAGTACTCATAACACCATATTTTGTTTCCGAGGAAACCCTGGCCAAGGGAAAACCCTGGTGGGGATGTTACCAACAAGCATGTACTAAAGTATAATGTCCCTATTAGGAGACCAAGCCCTATTAGGAGCTGAATATTACATAGCAAAATTCCTTGTTAAAGGAATTACAACCCTGTTAAAGGTTCACAACACCCTATTAGGGGCCAACTGAGCTTACAGCTCTTACAAAGTAATTTTGTTTACAAAGTGTTCTCCGTCATGAAGTAAACAAACAACACTAGTTCTTAGATAGTTCCTTTATAGTTCTTCAATGATCTTTTTCATTCTCTTCTCTGCTATTCACTCAACATAATCATCCAATTGTCCAACATATATCTTTATCAAAAAGATCTTACATATATATCTCACAACTTTACTAAGTCAGCTCCCAATATGAATATTAAAAATATTACAAAGTCATCTCTCAATACAAATACATTTAGTAAAGCAAATAGTAAATTTATAGTCAGCACTCTTTCATACTTAAAGGGTAGGTTACCAATAACCATAATCCAACTTCAATTTCCTGGAGTCCATGTCATACTCTCTCAATCTTTGCTACTGTCCAACTACTTTGTATCATTATTCTGATGTTGTCTGCCTGTCTTCAATTCTTTCTAACTTGTCATAGACATCACCAAAACCAGATCAATCTAGGTGGAGGTCATACATTCCCCATACTGTCTTCACCTAAGCTCTCTTTCCCTAATTCATCGATATTGATCTTCAATATCCAAAATACTTTTGTATCTCTGCTTCTATACTTAGTCAATTTCTGAATCAGCAAAACTTATCTTTATAGGAATCAATCTGAAACCCAGATGTGTTTGCATAAATGAAAACCAAAAAGTGAATAACATTTACAAAAAATTGATCACTTTCCAAAATCTCTCCACCTGGCATTGATGGAAACACTTAGAAAAAAATAATAAGTGTTCCAACAAAAAAATTTCTCCTCTATGTTCTCTCCTTCCTCTTCTTGTCTCTTCTCCCATTTTCTTCTCTTTTCTTGTATTATTTTTTTTCTTCTCTCTTTTATATATTTTTTTTCTTTCTTTTCTCTTCTCCCCCTTTGACAACAATGACAAAGGTTCATACAAAACAATAGGATTTAGTGCTTTCTCACCAGTTTCAGAATGTCTTGAAAGGAATCTTCCAAGATCTTCACATTTGTGCTCCACTATTTGAAAAATATTTGACTGATATGAATGATGTCATTCAATGCAAATGATGCGGTCTCAGATTATTTCAATTCTATGGGCATAGATTTAGTCAATAAATTAGTCACTTTCTCCAAGTCTAATAAATGAACCTCAAGTATGGATAGCTTAGGAGTGATTAAACTCTCCCTTTCTCATTATCCAAAACACTGAGTTTTGCCAAAATTCTTGAGACTTCCCTATCTAACTATTTTATAGATTATAAAGATGCTTCACAACCGTCCATCATACTATTCTAAGTTTCCCTCTCCTTGGCAATAATGTCTTCCATGTTCTGAACATGCCTGATAGGATTCATGCAATAACTAAACAATTTTCTCCCATGTCCAATGTAGCTCTTTGCATTTGTCAAACAATTTTTCACAATGCCTAAGTCCCATGTGATTGAATTGCAAATTTCTAATAGCTTCTTCTCTAAATATTTCTTCTCTTCCTTCTCCTCTGCAATCTTTATCAAATTCTCATAATGCCCATCAAATTCATCAACTGTTATTCTCAAATTTCCAATGTCATCTTTGAGCTGGAAAACAATAGGTACTAGAAGCAATTTGTTCACAGTATCAATTGCTCTTGTAATTAATTTAGCCTTTTTTTCACCTTTATGTTCTGATCTTTCCTTAGTTTTGTTTAATGCAGTAAATGCCAATTTGACCAACTCAACTTCATCCATGCTATCAACATTTACATCACTACTTGCCAAAAATGAGATAGATGATGTGTTTACCTTTTTCTTTTCCTCAGACCTCTAGTATGTTCCTCTCTCACCTTAGCTTATTTCTCCTCATATGCTCCCCATCTTTCTTCTGATGGATCAACTTCTGATGCAAGAACATGTTCTACTTTCATGGTAAGTACCTTTGAGCTTACTTCATAACCCATGGGATAACACCATTTCTTTCTAGGTGTGACTGCTTCAAAACATACACAATCAGTTTCAACCATGAAATAGATTGTATCCTTGTATTTTTCAACAATGTCCTCATGTATCCTATACCTGGTTTTCATTTTTCTCTAAAGGATTTTGATCATAGAAAACAATTCCCCATATACCCATGTACTATTTTGTCTTTTGTAGCTCTGTGAGATTAGAATACCAGTAGGTATCCCAGATTTCCAACCACTAGGATGTAAGCTAGGAAATTTGTGCTTAATGTGTATAAACATATGCATCAACAATGAACCAAATCTGAAGGTCTTAGTTTTGTCTTTCTTCACTAGCTTCACATTTTCAAGAAATTATTCTGCCAGAACTTTCCATAGGTTATATTTCACATTCTCCTTCACCATTCTCCATGCCATAATGATTACTTCTGTAGATACTAAGTTAGGTCTACTATTGTAGTATAATTTGTATCCAAGTATCATAGAAATAAGTCTCACATCTTGCTAAAAGATATCATTCATAGTCATTGCTCACCTGTCCCATTCTGAATGAGTTAGGGTTTTGACTTCTTTCTTTACATGTTTTTCTGCAATAGGAATGACTCCAGTGTTGTCCAGTCTAGTGATTTCATGAATTAGGTCACTACAAATCTTCACAGGTTGATCACCTATCCAAATGAACTGATCATGAACCCTGTTCAATAGTATCTTAAACCATTCATCTTCATTGAATTCACATAAGTCCATAATTTTCATTATGCTCAATTGATCAATGTGTTTATATTCTTCTTTCATGATTCCATTATCAGTCATATATTCCATCTCAGTTGATATCTCATCAATTCCCAATATATCATACTTACAATGTATATAAGCCCTCATATCTTCTACGTGTAATACGCCATATGGGGTTTGATAAAATGCTCCTTTTGGATCATCTTCATAGGAATTGAATAGATGTTTCTTAAATTTGTACCTAGGTCAATCTATAACATCGAAAATAATAGGTGCATCCATAGCTAGATGATGTAAATACCTTTCTTCCATTGAATTTTGCGTTTATGCTTCAATCGATCATGCACAAAAATTATAGAATAGACTGAATCTCTCTTCTCTATGATCTCCTTAGCTCCCTCTTCATCAAATGGTAAAGAGATAGGTCATCAAATGGTGCTTTATACAAGTTTAAGTCATAAATTTCACTTTTACTCAAAACTGTCCAGTCAGCTGTTAGATCTCGCGAACAAAATATATACGTCGGCTAATTTTGTACTCTCAGATGTATGTTCCATGATGTCAAAAAATTTCATACCTAAGCTCACTCAAGCTCAATCCACAAATTTTGGGGCAGGATATATTCTGATGTTTGTATCCAATGCTCCCCATAAGGCCAAGATTGGCCAATTAGGTCGATTCTATTTTACTACCATCGGGTGAAGATCTAGTAGCATCTACTGACTCTCCCTATAGTGAAGCCTCACTTATTTCTTTGATCTTCCATATCTTACCATTGTTTCTATCTTTTTCTTTCTTAAAGAAATTTTCAAAATCAATCTTCAAATATGCAACACTCTTACCAGTATCATTTCCATTCTTCTGTGAATTCATAGGAGGTGGTACTCTTATGTTGTCTGCTCCATTATACCTACAAAACTTCATTATATGTCCTAGATTATTGCATTTGTAATATATAGGATGTCCTCTTTCCTGATTAACTTGCAGCTTATAGTACTTCACAATTTGTCCAATGTTATTACATTTGTAGCATGTAGGTTTCACTATATATTCTCTTCCATTGTCTTGTCTATATCCATATTGATTAGGTTTTCTACATTATGCTTTCTTGTGCCCATATCCATTACAATTAAAACAATAACTAGAAAAATTTCTAAAAGGGGCATTACCTCTGCAGTCTCTCTTCATGTGTCCAAATTTGTTTCAACCAAAGCATCTACCTCTGAAGGGTCTAATCTTCTCTCTAGGTTCTTCAATAGGAGGTTTCACAGCATCAATCTTCTCATTGGATTTCTCTTCCTGATTCTTTGAACATCCAGCTTCATTAAAGCCAATACCAGTCATATCAACTTTAGGTTTCTGTTTGTCTCTCTATTCATCAATCAAATCACTATTGGTGTGAAGTTTCTCAATGTGTTTCTTTGCTTCAACAAGTTCACCTTTTATAATCTGATTTTATTTCTCCATTTCTAGATACTTGTTCTTATAGTTGTCAGCCTCATTCTTCATTTGATCTAATGCATTGTTTAAAGCTTCTTCAACTTTCTTCTTAGCATCCTTTTGTATCTATATTTCTTTATCCATAGTCTCATTTTCAAGTTTTAGAGTCTCATTCTCTTCTTTTAGTTGCCTCACCTGATCTGAATTTTCTTCATCTGAATCCTCTTTTATCTGAACAATAAGCTCTTGTCTTTGAATTATAGAAAGCTTAGGTTGTTCCTTAAGTTTCTTTATAAATTTCTCAACTCTTTGTATGTTTAATCTCAACTCTCCATTTTCTACTTTTGCTTTGTCAAGGTCTTCAAGTGCAGCATCAAAATTTTCTTGCAAACTGTCCAAATCCATTTTGATTTCCCTCAAGCTGTTAGACTTTCTCTCCAAGGGCTAGAAGCTCTGATACCAATTTTTAGGATTGGATAATACTAAGATGGGGGTGAATTAGTATTATAGTAGTTTATTAAATTCTTAAACCATTTATATATTAATGATAAACTTGCAGTAAAGAAAAGAATATAAGAAAATGACATAGTACTCATAACACCATTTTTTTTTTTGAGGAAACCCTGGCCAAGGGAAAACCCCAATGGGGATGGTACCCAAAAGCATGTACTAAAGTATAATGTCCCTTTTAGGAGACCTAGCCCTGTTAGGAGTTGAATATTACATAGCACATTTCTTTGTTAAAGGAATTACAACCCTGTTATAGGATTTACAACCCTGTTAAAGGTTCACAACACCCTGTTAGGGGCCAACTGAGCTTACAGCTCTAACAAAGTAATTCTATTTACAAAGTGTTCTCAGTCATGAAAAAAATAAGCAACACAAGTGAGTAGATAGTTCCTTTATAGTTCTTCAATGATCTTTTTCATTCTCTGCTCTGCTATTCGCTCAACATACTCATCCAACTGTCCAACATATATCTTTATCAAAAATATCTTACATATATATCTCACAACTTTACTAAGTCAGCTCCCAATATGAATATAAAAATATTACAAATTTGGCTCTTAGTACAAATACATTTAGTAAAGAAAATAGTAAATTTATAGTCAGCACTCTTGTATACTCAAAGTGTAGGTTACCAACAACCATAATCCAAATTCTATTTCCTAGAGTCCATGTCATACTCTCTCAATCTTCCCTATTGTCTAACTGTTATGTATCGTTGTTATGTTGCAGTCTGTCTATTTTAAATTCTTTCTAACTTTCCGTAGACATTACCAAAACCAAATAGATATTAGGTGGAGTTCATACATACCCCATATTTTCTTCATCTAAGCTCGCTTTCCCTAATTCATCGATCTCAATCTTCGATATCCAAAATACTTATGTATCTCTACTTCTATACTTAGTTGATTTCTAAATTAGCAAAACTTATCTTTATAGGAATCGATCTGAAACCCAGATGTGTTTCCATAAATTACAACCAAAAAGTGAATCATATTTACACAAAACTGATCACTTGCCAACATATTCCACTCTGGAAAGATGAGAACCCCTTACTTATGTTCAATCCTTTTCCCATCTTCAGGAGTAATGGCCTCAAATTCCTTGGTCATTTCTAATTTTCCCTCATCCTCATTTTCTTTCTCAGATCTATCTTTCCTTTGATCCTTCTTCTCCTCACACCTCGTATGGTAATCCTTCAGGTGTTCCTTCCACAACAACTACTGAAATGCATTAGTCTTTACAAAATTTTCATCTTGTAGGAAGGCATCACAAGCTTCATTTCTTATATCTCTATATACTTTTCCCTAAATCTCCAAAGCGGTAAAATCAGCAACTAGCTCAATGGGAGGACCTTGAATTCCAACTTGTAAATCCTATTCAGAGATGATTATGCAATAATCATAACTATCACTCTCAATATTAATCCTCTCTTTTTCAATGCTTACTTTAGTTTGTTCCTTTCCTTTTGATTTTGGTGGTGATAAAGGTGGTGGAATAGCTTCCCTCCTTGGTTCATCTTGTGGATCAGCAATCTAAATCACCTTCGAAGGTTTGGGGGGAGGAAAAGGAGACTTATCATACATGATAATATTTTTTCCTTTTCTTCTTCTCTCCTCATCACTTTCAGTGTCATCACTGATCTTCTCCCCCTCACCCTTTTCCACACTTTGATATTCAAAGGAGGGCACTCTGGATGCTATTTTTCACCTTCACCTTCTTTGAGAGGTGGGAGTGAAATTGTTTCCTTATAGATTAACATAGTAGACTTGAGATAAGATAGTGGATCATGTAAACATTTATGCAATACATTAGTGGTGTTCTCTAATCCCAACCTATTCTTCTTTTGTCTCAACATTAGCATTGTATCCTAAAAATGGCCCACCAGTATGTTTATTTTTCGCATAAAATAGATTTAATGTCTATAGGGGATCATATTTGGGATCAACCTTCCTAGTATCATCTCATAATTCTTTATATACTACCAACTTTTTTTTCCCTCATGGTGATCCTCATCATAGACATTTCAAATTAAATCCTTTGGGTAATAAATTCATGGGACTATTACATGAGCGTTATCCTTTGTCTGAAAATGTTGTAAAAATATTTAGGTTCACTATGCCTGACTTTGCTAACACCCAAGTGGTAGAGCTCAAACAAATTCTCAAAATGTACCCATCCACCCTTACTAATCACAAAATGTGGAACTATAGTGAAACCAGGGAAAATAGTTCCTTTACTCCTCCCCGTCGGTTCCTTCTCCTATATCTGATCAATGTGTCTCATGACCTTTGAAAAACCTAACCTTAATGTTATATTGTAAGGTATAACATGGGGTATCACCATAACCATAAAAACTTAGGACTATGCTCACTAAATATGGGATAACGTATCCCCAATGGTGCTCAATTTTTCATTCAATAACTCTTTCCTTTGGCCTTAATAAATCCAATAGCTCCTTAGGAATTCTTTGGGGATTGACTGTCAACCTAGCCCTTAACCTTGAAGAAAAATAAATATCAAATAAAACATAACTTGGAGCCTCCCAATCCCTAGACATAATTGTACTCCAAGTATGAACTTGCA
This sequence comes from Thuja plicata, assembly GCA_018584345.1. Taxonomy (NCBI): domain Eukaryota; kingdom Viridiplantae; phylum Streptophyta; class Pinopsida; order Cupressales; family Cupressaceae; genus Thuja; species Thuja plicata. The sequence continues at coordinate 695,015 of MU225334.1, read as the reverse complement.
TCTCTTCACCATCCATTGTTTGGATCAGGTTCATATGTTCTGCAAAGTAATCAACAGTTTTGAATAAGAACATATGCATTAACATTGAGTACCAGTAGAAATAGGGATTCCCTACATTCTTCAATTTCACCATCTCTTCATTGATCTTCACTACCAGATATGGGGAAAAATCATATATTACTATAAAATTTGGTTGTTGGATCATGATATCCATGTACATGTAATCTGGAGGAATCATTATGCTAGGGTGCTTCGCAGAGACTCTACATAGTGTGTAGAATGTATCTCTCAAATCTGGACCAAAAGCCTCAATGGGAAAAGGATCTCTAGAGCTAGGGAAAATATAATATTTTTCACTCCCTACCTTATCTAAATGAGATGGAAGAAGTTTCCCTCAGAAAAATTCTTTTGTGTTCTTATACTTCTCTCCAATCTCTTCCAAATATACAATCTCTAAATATGCACTAGGTTTATACAAAACAAAAACCTCTCAGAATTACTCTCTGAAAATTCTCAATAGAGGCTCACCATTGTTTCCTCTCACAACCCTAGAAACTAGATCATATCTATTTTTAATTTCCAGCATTGAATCTATATCCATAAAAACATTTGGCACTACCACCTTTCCTAGGTCGTACTTCCATGCATTTGATTCAAGGTTTTCCAGATGAGAATTTCCATACCACATTTTGAAAAAAACTCAATCCTTTCATAGGCACCTTGGCATCTGTAATATGGGTGATTTTATCATATAACCCTACATCCATAGTATGCCCTCTTACCAATTTCTACCCTATAGGTCTTTCATTTGTTGAGGGTTTTAATTGATCTAGGAAATAAGCAAATAGATTCCTCTTGAGGTATTCTATCTAGCCTGAATGGTGTCTTGAAGGTGACATTTTGAAAAACTAAGGCTTTCTTTTAACAATAACTCACAAATACATAAAACTAGGGTTTCTAAAAAATTTGAAAATTCAAGATGAATTTCAATTCAATTTTAGAAAATCCTAACCCTATCCCAAATTCAACACTTAAAATCAACCTTTCCCAGAAAAATTTATTTTAATTTACCAAGAAAACACCATGATATATTACAAAGAGATGGAAACCCTTCTTACGGCTTTTTGCTTTGACAACAAGACTAGATTATTCACACAAAAGCTTCACTCGATCTCTTTCATAGCTCCAGAGAACTTCAAGAATTTTTGTGAATGAAGAATGATCAAAAGTAGGTTGAATTGGCCTTTTATTACCATCTGTAACTGCTACTTCAATCTTCCATTAATTCATATGCACAAATAAATGGCTTGAAAACAACTTGAGTCCAAATTTAAATTTGAATCATCGATCTAACCACATCAAACAATCACAAATAGTCAATCTAATATTGACTACCACATCTTCAAATGGGCCCAAGAACCAACCAATAAAAAATCACCATATCACTATACGCAACACATCATCATCTGGCCCTACCTTGCTTCTGCCTTCGATGACCAGGGACACGTGGTAAGATCTTGTGATCTCGTGATGGTAAAACATCTCATAGGTTTGATCACAAGATCATGACAACCTTTAATCTTGATCTCTCTCTAGCTTCCACTCAAACCATAGACCCACCTTTATGAAATAAACATCCATCACCTTTTTTAGCAGATTAAAAGATCTCCATTGAAAATTACCATGTGCAAAAAGATGAGCACTTTATTTTCCCGCTAGATAACATCAATGTAATCAGAAACTAAAACATAAAGTTCTTTAATGAATTCCCATGGCCAACTATTTTGAAACAGATGTCCACCACTCATTCCTACCTTCTCATTTATCCACTGGTCTAAGACACATGGAAACATCTCACCATGTTGTGGTCAATAAATATCATGCAAATTTCAATGTGGGATCACGAGATCCATTGATCTCAAATATTTACCCAATGACCAACATAGTTCATTTCATCTCTGAGTTAAAATTCAAGCACCTTTTCCCTTTAAACAAAATATCACTGTTCAATTCTTGCATGTGCTAAAAGATGGAACCTTTAGTATCTCAAGAATTAACCATACGGATCACCAAACACAATAAAGGTAAGAAGTAACAATGTAGACCAACCAAAGCATGACAGATGGAACCTCCTTGCTATCCATGATCAACTAGGTCCAAGCTATGACATCATCACAGGATCGCAAACAAATCAAAAAATACTATGTAACCATTAACTAGAAAAGATAAAAGGACTTGCCTAATACGACTACACAACCCTTAACTTAGCCATTAAAATAAAATAGACCAAGGCACTAGGACTTAGGAAAATAATGACTTAAGGCTTGAAGAATTTAAAAGGGTTGACACTTAAAACATAAAGTGCTAGGAAATTTATGAGCCAGTCCCCTTCAACGATGACATAACCCATCCTTAATTGACTTAAGTTACTCAAAAATGTAATGAACAAACAAAATATTTAAGGTTTTATTCAAATGAGATATTTTTCAACTATAAAACCCTAAACCCTAACCTTTAGTGAGCACAATATCACTGCAAATCCTAAAAAAATGACCTAAAGGCCTCTCAAAACTCATGAAATTTGGATGATAGAAAATTTTACCACTAGTGGCTCTAGTTGGAGATGTTCTACACCACTGGAAAGAATCGATAATAACATAATCCACTAGAAGAGAAAACCACAACACTCATAGAGAAAAAATCAAGAACATGACCAAAAATAAGAAAGGGAAACTAAAATACAAAATGTACAGAGCCCAAAACTACTTCCCATGGAAGAAAAATACTTCAAGAGAAGTAGGGCTTCAATAATTTTCCATGGACTGGAAGTTCAAAAAAATCACTGGTTAATTCTATGAGAAAATAAGAATCTTCTCCCCATTTATTGTGAATCAAGTATGGACCTAACCAAATTGCATCAAACTTTCCATGCTTTCCCTTATCCTCCAATATGGTATTCTACATAAGGATAAGATCATAAACCTTGAAATTTCTTGCAGGTGCCTTTTTATCATATAAATTCTTAACTTGTAACTAGAGCTTAGAATTTATTGCATAACCTTCTCTTCTAGTTTCATCCAGTTGCAGTAGATCATACATCCTCAACTACATATCATTATCAATCTCACCATCATATGTTTGGACAAACTTATTTATCTCCATCAAGTTGTTTTAGGGAAACTTGCATGTATTCCATACATTAAGTCAAAAGGAGCACATCTTATTTCCTTTTTTACAATTACCCTATCCGTCCAAACAACCAATTTCAACTTTGAGACAAGCTTTCTTATTCTTTTCCAAGACTCTCTTTATGATTGTCATCAAGCTCTTATTGCTTGATTCTACATGTCCATTACCTTATCGATGGTAAGGTGATGAGTATGTTTAGATCAAAAACTTGTTGATAAAATATTTTTATTCATCTGACCTAAAGAACATTGCATTGTTAGATACAATCATCTCTGGGAATCCAAATCTAATCACTATATTATCCATCAAAAAATCAATCACCACTTTGCTATTTTCTTTCTTTGTTGGGATATCCTCTACCCACTTTGTAAAATAATAAGTAGCAACCAAGATCCATGAATGACCACCACTTGATTTATCTGAAAACTCGCCCACAAAATTAATACCTCGTTGTTGAAAAGTGGCTTGCACATCTACTGGTCTTAATGACAAATTTCCTGAGAACTTGAGTTTCCCATAAAACCTCTGGCATGCATCACATTTATTTATTAACTGATGTGCATCTTTCAAAATAGTTGGCCACCAGAACCCAACCCTCAAAATTTTATGTGCAGTTGTTTTGGACATATAATGTCCTCCACAAACTCCGCTGTGCATTTCTAATAGTAATTTTTCAGCCTGAACCTGGTCAGCACACTTAAGCATGACACCATCAATATTATTCCACTAGATCCTATTAAATTTTATGACATACTTTATGGCATGTAACTTTAATGTCCTCTTCTTGTTATCATCCATATTCTCAGGACATTGCATTTTCTTTAAATACTATATTATGTCTGTATACCAGTCACATTTATCCATATCAAAACAAAACCTCGTGTTCTTCTTCTACAAAATTTACATGATTAGCATCAAGATTTCTTTGAGCCATGAGTTTTTATAATCCTTGTCCCCTTACCAACTTGGTGATTTGGATTTCAATATTGAATTCTTGGATCCTGTTGATACATCTACATATTCTCCCTGAGACCTCTAGTTGGGTGAAGATGTCTTTGACTACTGCACTAGGCACATATGCAACAAATGTTTCTCCATCTAGATAGCACCTAAATGCCTTCACTACATTAGCCAATTGATGTAGGAGCATCTTGGGATCTTAGAAATCTTGCATCAAACAAAAATATTTGTTTTCCTATTTAATCAATCTGGTGTTTCTATTTGTGGCAGATTGATGGTTTTTCATTTGTTTTGCAGTCGCTATAGTGTGTTCATGGATTCTTCTTGGACCTTATACTATAACCACCCTAATTTGGTCTGCTCTGACTATAGACCCTATTTTCCCTAAGTGTGATCATGCCCCCAATTATGTCAAGACAATTCTTCAATTTACTGGCATAATTCATTTAAATCAAATTTAATCTCCTAAGTGATTTAATCACTAAATTATATTAATTGTCTTAGCCAATCCAATCAAATCAATTCAATTCTATTAAAACAAATCAAAAATATGGCTAAAGTAATTAATTAAAAAGAATTAAATAAAATCCTAATTACACCTCATCACTGGCAAAATGCCAACCCCCTAGCCTAGTTAATTGGCTATAGTCCTTATTAATTATCAAAAGTAACCAAAAGCTTAAATAATTAACTTCCCCTATTATTGAATGAATATATTATTTATATAAGTCATTTCATTAATGTTCCCTTTAACCCCTAACCTAGCCTATCTCAACCACCTTAACCCTGGGTTTGAACTAATGCCAACCTCTTCACCCATGCTAAGCCTAATTCTAATCTTAATCCCATCTTAACCCTCTTCCTAATGATGTCACATTCCTAATCTTTTGATTAGGAATTCAACTCATTCCCCAAAAGTTCACATTCTCAAGCTCCCCTTCCTCAAAGTCCACTTTCTCAAGCTTGGACTTACACCCTCACCATGCTTAATTAATTCTCTCATAAATGCATCATTAATGCTTATACCCTCACCATGCCTCATAAATGGTATCCCTCATTAAGGCTCATACACATGCATTTAATGGCCTTATCTCTCTTCTCACTCCTAATTTATTCTATAAATAGAATGAGTTTTAAGCTCAATGGGCCCCTAATTTTGCATTTTTGAAAGCATTGTTATGTTGTTCATATTATTAGAGATCTATATTGCATTATTAGCTTTCTTATTATGCATTGTTATAATATTCATTTTTAGAGCTTATAATGCATATTTCTTGAGCATGTAGATTAGTTTCATTTAAATCTTTCATTCTAGGTTGTATATGTCACTGATAAATGCATAATCTGAGGGCAATTATAGTATTTTTCACACTCCTCCTAGATAGGAAGAAATAGGTTGATTTTAGTGATTGATATGCTTGCTAACCTTTTTTTCACTAATACAATGACTTATTGAAGTGTTGTGTTGAAGTTGCAGGAACCACAAAATAACACACATTTCTGGTGCCTGCCATGGGGCCGAATCTTAGATTTTACCTCACTTTGAATTTATTTTACACTAATTTGTCTTCCCAAGTTTCAGGAACAGAGTCATTTTTGGTGGCCAAGGCTCGCATCTCATATATTGGATTGCATCGTAGAATCGTGGATCGCACCCCGGATATCAGATTTTGAATCCCAGAAATCCTACATCATTTTTGGTAAAGGCTCACATCTGGTATGCATTGTATCTTTTTCAGTGTATTTGATCGCATCTGGTTAATTATGGATCATTTTCAAGAAATGCAGTCATAATTAGGAGGATAGGATCGCATCTAGTTTTCAAGGTTGAAATTTGAAAAATCTAACCATTAACCTTTGCATGTTTTCTGTATTTGTCATTTAAACAACCTAATAAGTGTTTGTAGATTGTTGTTTACCTTTTTTTTCTTAAAAAGGGTGGAAAAGGGATTGTTACTTTGAGCTTTACATTTTTCATAGATTAACTTCTTAAATTCTTCAAAGTTCCAAATTAAAACACACTTTCCAATCATTTGTTAAATCAATAAGATTAGTATGCTCTTTTCCTTCAAGAAAAATCAGAAAATCAAAAGTTGGTTTAAAATTTGAGAGGAATTTGGAGTAATCAAACAAGGCAAACAAACTCATCGTTTAAGTCATTTTTGGAAAAGTAATTGGACAAGCAAATCATTAAAATTTTTGGTATTAATTGAACAAGATTCACAGTTTAAATTTCCCTTTAGACAAGTAATTGAAAAACACAAAGCACTAAATATTGTGGGAAAAAGAATGATTCATTGTCTAAAATTGGATAGAAATTGAACAAGAAAATCACCTAACTTTGGGGAAATTGAACAAGAAAACTTTTCTTTCAAATTACTTGTGTTTTCACTAACTTAGGAATATTTAAAACAAGCTTAAACTTACATTTCAGTCTCACTAGAGGATTTGCTCTTCCTTCCAAGTGGGGGAATCAAAAACTCGATATAGGGGATTGATTTGTGAGTGAAGTGGTTTGAGGGAATGAACAAGTAATTGAAGTGTTTTGGGAGAAAACAAAATGGACTAGGAGAGTATGCTCTTCTTCTTTTGAAGAATCAAAAATCTTGAAATCCTAAGCTCGCCAATCCTTTGTATGCTTATTCAACATTAGAGGGCTTGCCGGTTGAGGGAAAAATCTCTCGGGAATGGCCCAAGTGAGGACAAATTTTATGCCAACCCCTCCAACTCACTATAAATAATTGCTTCCTTGTAGGCCAAAGCCTCGGAAGATGGAATCGGTTTTGTTCTTGGAATTTTGACATTATTCCTTGAACATGCTTGGGTATGTGTAGAGAGGAGCCGCTTGAATATTTCTTGTGAGACTACACATATTTGAGTACTCATAGGGCTATACACCTCAATTTTGCCTTGTGCAATTCTATGGGAGATGGTTTCGAATGAATTGCACCATCATAAACAACAAACTTTGTAGTCAAACTACCCGATTCATCCTTGAAAGGGTGATAATCTTTGTGCAAGGCAAAAGGTAATTGCCCCAAGATACTCGTCATTTTGTTCCCTCACTTGTGTTTGGATTCAAATAATATGGCATCATGCTTGGAGCCATTGCGTACTTGGTGGTGGCCATATTCTGATTAGCATTTGAGTGTGTACCTAAGTCTATGAGCAAATATTTTCCATCTTCTACTTAGAAAATAGGGCATAAGGATGTATTTTGTTCACCCCTAACAATGAAAAAATGGTTGATGTGTTTGAAAGCTCATTAACAAGGTAAATCATTCAAACAAGAAACAAAATTCAATCCTATGGCTACATACTATATTTTTCACTCACTGGAAATACTCAAAAATAACCTACTATCAAACAAATTTGCACAAACTTCAAGACAAATTAGACAACAAATGGACAGAACATCAGAGGATCATATTTAGTCTATCTTGGCTTGCATCTAGTTGTGCAAACTCGCATTCAGTGTGCAAGATCGCATCTGGTAAATCCTGTATCACTTGTAGGGAGAAAGGTTGCATTCAGGATACTTAGGCTTGCATCTAGTTTTACAAAAGCTCGCATTCAGAGTGTCGCATCTGGGATAGTGGGCACTTGCATAGTTGCCTATCAAAGAAAATTAGTTTATTTCGATACCCTTTTGGCTCATTAGTCTGACCCTATTGCTTTTTTCTGGTCTCTCTATTGTTGTTTCAAAAACTTTTTCAGGTCTACCTTGAATGTCATTTCAAACTCTTAAAATCTGTCTCAAAACATGTGGTCTATTCACTCTCAAAAACAACTTGATTCCCAACTCACTATCAGGGAATTCTAACCCTTTGATGTTGGAGTCATCCACTTTCACCAAATACAAAGTTTCACAATTTGGACACAGTTACTTGAATGATTTGAGACCTCACTTGATACTATTGGGAAACTTTGGACATAGTTGAGATACAACTTCATGGTTAACACAAGATGTAACAAGTATCTTGCTGATGAATCAGAAGTACCTCCTAAATTTCTATATTTTCAAAAAGGAGAGACATCCCGCAATCCTCTATTTAACATAGACTCACTAGCAATGAATGCTACTAGGAATGAATGGGCTAATGCCTTCGAAGAATACAACCAGGAGAAAAACCAATGAGATCAAGACAATACCAATAATGAGGAAGATGTCAACATCACACACCCTTTGTTTGAGTCAAAAAGTGATGAAGACATTCCTAAAGAAGAGTACAATAGACTCAAACAAAGTAGGAAATTCCAAAGAACATTGGAAAAGATAATTGGTGAAGACAAAGAGAAATAATTTCTCCATCTAGCATCCATTGGAGTAAAATTACCTAAATGTTATGATGTTGAAAAACTAAAGGAAAAGAGATATCAACCCCTATCTCTATTCTCACCAAACAAATGACCTTAATGCAAGCAAAACTTGCAACTCTCAAACAAGAGAAGGCTAAGCCCAAGACAAAATACTCTTTGGACTCCATTTGTCCATTTCCTTTTGGAAAGAGTATCAATATGGTTCCATTTCCTCTCAACATGGCAAGGCCAAAATATGACAAGTATATGGGTGAGACTGATCCACATGACCATGTGAGAGAATTTTGTGCTCTAAGCATAGAGTACATGCACGAACCTACATACCTAATGAGGCTATTTCCAAGAAGTCTAGGTAGAAATGTTATGGAGTGGTTCTCCAAACTCACACCTAAAGTAAAATATTTTGAGGATTTAATTCAACGGTTTATCCAACATTACTCCTACAATATATAGCATGACATAACTGTTGCCCAAATTTCTTATTTCTGTGCAATTTGGCCTGGTTTGCCCTATCTTGTTTCCTCTGTCTTGTTTTCCAAGCTTCATGTCTAAACCCTCAGAACCCCTGTAAACCCTCAGTCTTTCATGCAAACGAGATAATAAACCCTAAGCCTTGGCTCGTTATATTTCATCGTTACCTTTTTAAGTCACTTAAGACATGTGCTTTAAGTCAGTCGGGTGATCGCGTGACCCTCAACGAATATTCCCTTTTATCTCCCGACTTCGCTTTTTGCTTTGTCGCGTAGTCTCTTTACAAAATGGAATATTCCTTCAGCTTCTCAAGACTTGGCGATCTCTCCTTAGTCGGGTTGTCGCTTGAATTC
>MU225334.1:639305-671471 GCA_018584345.1 Thuja plicata | reverse complement strand
TCTAATGTAATATCAAATAGCATCCACACAATGAAGTAAATAACTCATAACACAAGAACTTGGTAACCTAGAAACCCAAATAGGTAAAACTGGGGTGGGGATGACACCCACAAAATTCTTCACTACTGCAAAAATAAATTTTGCCTGTTAGGGCTACAAAAGTTGATTACAAAATGCAATCTACCTAGTTAAAGGTATGCTTGGTTAAGAGCTAAAGATCATTACAATCTACCCTGTGAAAGGATTTCAACTTACAATAAAGTAAGCACTCTATTAGGAGATTTAGAAAGGTTTGCTAGAACCACTCTGTTAAGAGATTTTCACCTGATACAATGATTAGAATGTTTCAAGTAATGATCCTTCATTATGCACTTAGATGTTGATGACGGATCTCCTCTTTCCAATACCTTTTGTGATCTCACAATCTGATATGTCTTTTCTCTGCTGTTCACTGTGTTGTCACTCTGCTTGATCTATGCTTCTTAACAAAATAACCCTCTGTGCATTTCACTTGAAAATGCAGTCACCACTTCTCTCTACACACTTTCAAAATAGGGTTTAGAAGCAATCTTATATATCTATTCAAGTCTGGTAGCAAGATCTAGATCAACGATCAAGATCTAATATTTATGTCTTCAAGGCATTACAATTAATGATTACAATAGGTCATGCATAGGATAAAAAAATTAAATGCATAACTAACTCCATAGGAAAATATTAAATGCATACATAAGTCAGCCCAAAAGGCTTATACAAGTCGGCTTGAACACTTATCCTCAAAGTTTGAATCATTCCAGACATGTATATAAAAACTATTCTGATTGGCACTTAACATCTCTATCGCTTGGCACTAAGTATCCTACTCAACTCAGCATGATACAACTCGGCAACCTAAATACTGCTCAGCAATGTTGCTCAGCCTTGGATAGTTTTAGCTCAGCCACAGTGATAGCCAACTAAAACTTCTTAAGTGAATGACTAAGTGTTGGTCACTAATCATCAACAAAACTTAGAGATTAACAAATAATTGTCTTAAACTTAAACATGCTATACAAGACCTTATTGAAGGAGGCAAGATCAAAGTAGAAGGACACACCACTAATGAAGACCATATGGAATTTAACAAACCATTCCCTAATTATGAGAAAGGGAAAGCATCTAAAGGAAAAGTAAATGAAGTAAACTACGCCTACTTCAATCATGATAATGTGATCAACATGATAGAAATTAAATACGAATCAATTAATGTGATCACTATCAAAGGTGTTAAAGACACATCTCCACAATCAAATGCAGTGACATGAAGTCAAGCATAAGTCACAATTAAAGGACCTAATTCCTCATCAGAACTAGCAACAATTTCCAGGGTACCTATTGTCACTATTCACAAACCAGCGGTAGCAAGACAAACAGTTACCATTCTAGCAGCAAACTATAACTTGGTGGATCAATTACAACAAACGTTTGCTCAAATTTCTATCTTTGAGTTACTTAAAATCTCCTCAGCGCATAGGGAAGTTCTTGAAAAAGCCCTACATTAAGCAAATGTGCCAAAAGACATTGATGTAGACAAATTCCAAGCAATGTTTAATCATATCTTAGCACCACATTACCTCTCTTTTTTAGAAGAAGATGATAAATCATTGACACATCCGCATAACCAACCCCTTCATAGTCAAGTCCTAATTCACAAATCCCATGTTAGATGTGTATTGATAGATGGAGGCGCAGGGATAAACATTTGTACTCTCAATCTAATCAGAAAGTTGGGTCTCTCAGAACAAACCATTGATTCAAGAAGTAAGATCACTATCAAAGCTTACGATGAAGAAGAAAGATCCTCTAAAGGCCTCATTGTTCTACCAATCAGAATAGGACTAGTTGAAAGAAATATTATATGTCAAGTTCTTGATCTACCACTGGCCTACAACATACTATTACAGAGACCTTGGATCCATGAAATGCAAGTAGTAACATCTACTTACCACCAGTGTATCAAATTCCCACATAATGGGGTGGAAGTGACAATTCTTGCAGATGCCAATTATACTTGCAACAATGTTAAAGTAGATAGTATGGTCCCTCATAACAAGGAAGTTCCAAAAGCAACTATACCTGATACTACTAAAGACATGGTTATGAAAATCTTTGGAAAGACCTTAAAACTTGAAGAAACTAGTATGAGAGAATACAAGCTGGACATGACCCCATCATTGACAGAACTTCCAGTGTCTCCAAGATCTTATGGGAAACCTTCCCCATCTTTCACACCTATTACATCTAAAGAGACATAAATTCACAAATAAACTAGTATGGTTAAAGCATCTACCTCCCAAGAGGATGACAAAGAAGAAAAAGAAGTCTTGGCTTGGCTCTACAAGGGAGAACCAAAAGACAATGAGGTACAACATGTGGAAATATCCCCAGAAAAGTATGGTAAAGGATATGATATTCTCAAACAAATGGGATCTAAAGGAGAAGGACCTTTAGGAGACAAAGGAAAGGGACTTGTTGAACCTATACACATGGAATTCAGAAATACCAAAGATAAGATAGGACTAGGTTTCAATAATATATCTGAAAACCCTACTTCAAGAGATGGTCCAATCTTTGATGAAGGAAGTGATGAAGAAGAAGAAACAGAACTAGAACAATGGACCTATGAGATATTATTGCATATTGGTATAGATTATCATGAATATCAAGGAGAAAGATATGTACCTATCTTTGAGACACCACTAGACACTCATGTTCCTTTATTAACACAAGCTATTGTTTAAGAGGTGGAGGAAACAATAGAAGACACTCCAAAAATTCCATTGATAGAAGCAACTACTAAAGACACACGCCAACAAAAAGATTCACATCCTAACTGGGGGAAGTTGGTCACAATTTCACATGTCCTAGATTTACCACACTTTGATCTACAAGTAGATAACAGACTACATCAAGTAACTATTATTGAGTTTCTAAACAGATCAGATGATGAAATAATAGACTCACATGATTATGAATGGGATGTCCTATATTATGCTACCATGGACATTGAAGTAGATGTGATTCATAATTTGGCACCAATATTTCAAAGAGGAGAGAGTTCTAACACTTCCCTTAACATTTTTGTTGTTCCAGAATTAGATGAGATACCACTGCCTAGAATTCTTGATGAAGAAACTGGTGTTTTACTAGGTCTAGAGGATATTATGAGACTACAAGCAATGAGTTCCATTTTTCTAAGAGAACAAGAAGAAATCTCAACTAATGAGTTGCTAGAGTTGGGTCCACATATTACTAACAATGACCCTATTAATGACAGTTTAACTCTTGATGCTCTAAACGCTATAGAAGTAGAACTAATAGAACATGTCTTGTCCATTAATATTTTTGACACTAACGTGATGTTGTCCTTACCAAACTCTAATTCATTATCCTTAATAAACCCTAACTTAATTGATTGGATGAATTCAGATCCTAATCCTATCATGAACTTCCCTAATGACTACACTTTGTCCTTCTACCTAAATTCTTGTGAACCTTATCCTTCTTCCACCAATGCAAGGAGTGTGAACATGTCATAGGAGGATATCAAGTTTCTCAGTCACAAATTGAAAAATAAAAAGAAGAAAAGAAATGATGGTGAAAACCACGTTGTGGCAGTGTTAGATTCTAAAATAGTAAAAATAAAAGATGTATCTGATGCTGAAAACCTCTCAGAGGTGCCAAAAGATGGGATTCTTGATATCCTCCCTGAGCACTTTCAAGAAAGATCTTCAGTTTTGATAGAACCCATACAACTAGTTAACTTGGGCACTGCTGAAGTTCCTCAAATTGTTCACCTGGCACAATCTTTGTCAGACGAGGAGAAGATACAATTCACTGAGTTCCTAAAAGAGAAAAAGATCAAATTTACATGGTCTTACACATATATTCCTGGACTAGATCATGAATTAATAATGCACCATTTATCTATAGCTCCTGGGATCAAACCCGTGAAATAAAAACTAAGAAAGACGCATCCTCATGTTGCATTACTGGTGAAAGCATAGCTAGAAAAATTACTAAAAGCTAGATTCATAAGAGTCATCTTTTACGCAGGATGGATTTCTAATGTGGCACCAGTATCTAAAACAGATAAATCTATCATGATCTGTACAGACTTTAGAGACTTAAACAAAGCATGTCCTAAAGATGATTTTCCACTACCAAACATTGATATGATTATAGATCTAACAGTAGGCTATCAAATATACTCATTAATGGATGGTTTCACAGACAATAACCAGATTGAAAATTCTCCTAAAGATCAAGAGAAAACCACATTTACATGTGCATGGGGAATTTTTTGGTGAAATTTTATGTTGTTTGGATTAAAGAATGTAGGTGTTACATACCAAAGAGCTATGACTACTATATTCCATGATATGATGCATAAAAACATGGAGGACTATGTGGATGATATCTTAGCTAAATCAAAAGAAAGCACTACTCATATTGAAGACTTGCGGAAAATATTAGATCGCATGGAGCAATTTCAACTCAGACTCAATCCAAAGAAATGTGCTTTTGGGGTTCAATCAGGGAAGTTGCTAGGGTTTATTGTATCAACAAAAGGAATTGAGGTAGACCCTAAAAAATTTAAAGCTATACTATAAATGAATCCTCCACACAACATTAGTCAAATGAGGACATTACAAGGAAGACTATAGTCAATCAGGAGATTTATGTCACAACTTGTAGACAAAGCACAACCCTTTATAAGTTTCTATTACCATTGAGATTCCGACGGATTCTTCTTCATACTTGGATGATCTTGTTGCAGTTTCATCTTCTTAGTCTTTTGGAGACTTGTTTAGTTACATGAGTTATATACTGGTACCATATGTGATATTGGTTATCTATTGTCTTGTTTATTATGTATTATTACATACCCTGCGACTTGTGCAGTGGATGCTGATTAGGTAGTATACCTTTGGTATCAGATGTATATGTAATCTTTTATTATGATATGTATGTTATTGGATTCACTTAATGTATCCTTCATGTAAGATTTTGTAATCATTATTCATATATTATTATGCTTAAGTAATTCTATGCCAAGGAACCCTTGAGAAATGTTATCTATGTTGTGTTGTACTTATGTGTATGTCATGTACTTCATTGTGTTGCTTCTGCATGGTTATCATTATTGTTTGTAAACATTTTAAAAAAATATATATTCTGTAAACTTAGTGTCATGGTTAGGATAAGTTCTCCTGGGTTCCCTGGCGGGGCATTACACTTGGTATCAGAGCCCGCATTTCTACACTAGGAGCTTTGGGAAATATGTATGCCCATTAGTTGTCTTTTGATTTTAAAATATGAAACAAACATAGACATGAAAATCTGATGTATTTAAAACCATTACTTTATGATTATTTGATTTCTTTTGATGTTGTTGGTTTTGATGTTGGTTCTAAGTTATGGTTTGGTTCTCTGGTTGATTCAGGAGTCATGCCTGAAACTAGATCTACTAGGGGTCATGGTAGAGGCCAAAATGGTGTTTGTGGAAGGGGTAGGGATCACAATCCTTCCATGAGTGTCAATCAGGACAGTGCTCATTAGCACAGTAGAGGTGAGTAGAGGCATGAGCGTCAGGCTGAGTCTGGAGAGCCAAACATTAGGTAGTTATTGCAGGAGTTACTAAACCATATTCCTAAGTAGGGTAGAGTGGAGAAGGAGACATCTAGGAGCCCTCCAAGGAGGACTGTTACAATGGATCCTGAGGTTGTGGCAGCAAACCACATGAGAGAACTCATGCGAGTGTCACCTACTCCCTTTGATGGGAAAGGAACAAGGTTCGAAGCTAAGACTTGGCTCATGGCCTTAGAGAGGATCTTCACTATGCACCCATTTAGTAGCAATACTAAAGCTAGGTATGTTGTGATGCAGTTGTCACACTTTGCAGCTATATGGTGAAAGATTGAGGAGGATAAGCTTGGTCTTCAGATGGACACAGTTACATGGGAACTCTTCCTTGAGAAATTTAGAGAGAGATTCCTCTCTGATTAGTGGAGACAGTAGAGGGCTGATGAGTTCCATAACTTGAGGTAGTTGACCCTATCAGTGGTTGAGTATGAGCATTGATTCTTCAAGCTCAAATAGTATGTTGGATATGGTCAGGATTCGGCACTTATGATTCAACACTTTCTTAGGGGTTTGAATGAATTCATTTTTGGGGAGGTTAGACTCTTTGATCCTACTTCCCTCGGGGAGGCGGTCATCAAAGCTACCCTTGCAGAGGAAAATATACCATTAGGCCATGGTGGTCATTCAAGAGGGCAGTCTAGAGCACCTACTTCTATTGTCAGAGGTAATCATTCTCAGGGAGCTGGTAATTTGAGAGGTCCTTCTACCATTCCAAATGGTAATCAGTCTCAGCAGCAAGGAGGAAACAATCCTTCTTCTTTTAGAGGTCCTCGGATTAGGAACTTTCGTGACATCCAGCGCAGCAAGCATAATCGGCCAGTTCAGCCAGCACAGAGTGTGTACCAGGATGTTAGTAGGGGTAGTGTTCAGCAATCTAGAGCACCTTCAGTTAGAGAAGGTGGTAGCAAAGGAGGTTGCTTTACTTGTGGGCAGTTTGGACATTTTGTTGTCAATTATCCTCAGCGTGCACTGCAGTCCTTAGGACAGAGGCCAGTAGCTTCTGAGCTTACAGTTGGCAATGTTGGTATGTCTCACAGAGCGTATACAGCGTTAGATCATCCTCCATCTGTGTATCATGCTCTTGTGAGTGAGGCTGCGAGTAGAGGACCAGCAGCTAGTTTCTGGATTCCTGCAGTGGGGAATGATCCTCAATGTTCGAATCAGAGTCCTGGGAAGTGTCTTATGGGACCTACACTTTGAGTCTTTTGGGGCTTGGTTGGATTTTTTGTGATGAGAGATTGAAAGCTCTATCTTTGTTTTAGGCTTCTAGGAGTAAGCCTAGTTTTAGGGGAGGAGAATGTAATACCCACCTGTTAGTTTGCTTTTCAGTTTTCAGTTGCCAAACTTTTTAAGGCCTTTTTATGTATGTGTGGTTATTTCAGTTGATCTTGAGGATATTTATGTATTGCATTTCATTATGTTATGAATCCATTGCTTAGAATATTATATCTTCTATGTACATGTGATTTAGGGTTATTTAATGATGCTTATGCATATGTTATGATTTCATTTTGATTATGGTTTTCTAACAATACTGACCCTAGATTTATATGCACATGGATCATTTATGTGATTTGCATTACTGTTTGTTGTGCTTGGTATGGTATGAGACAGATTCGTAGTTACTTACTTCGGCGAGATCCACACGATAACCTAGTCTCAACCATTGTTTTCTATATTATATATGCATGCATGTTTGTCTTTGTGATGACAGGTTTGCAGGTACTAGGGTAAGTCTTCCCTGAATTGGAAGGAGTGAGCGTGCCCTATCACAATAATCTCAATGGTAAGAGAGGAGAGATAGCATTCAGGTCCAAATCCATACCCTAAACCCTTATTTTGTCCTATTGATGGACAAATAATCTTATTGACTATCCTATTTGAATTCGTCAAGTGACGTGGATTCGTGAGCCTGTTTGTGTGTGTTTGGTTTATGTTTCAGTTTATTTTTTGTTTGGATGGTTTTTAGGTGATTTAATGATGCTTTTAGCTTGATTTATTTAATAAATATTTATTGTAAATATTAATGTTAATTATTGCACTATAATAAGGTTACAACATTGGAATATGAAATATATGGCTATTTAATAATTAAATATTAATTAAATGCCTATATTTAATTAATTGATTTAATTATTAAGTCTTGATTAAAATAATTAAGATTTAATAAATATTAAATTCAATTAATTGTGCATAGTTGAATTATTGATTATTGAGATTTAATTGAATATTTAATTGAAAATTAGATTAAATATGCTTTTATGCTTTATTAAATAATTAAATATTAAGTTGCATGGATTATTGTGATTTAAATATTTAATTTATTTAATTTAATATTTTACTAATTACATGTGCATGATTTTGTTGAAAAGTATTTTCAAACTCAAAGATTTCAACTTGATTTTAGGATTCAAAGTTGAGTTGTGAAATTAAAAGATATTTTAATTATTTAATTGTGATTTTCTTTCAATTTCAAGTGGAGTCTTTTTAGGGATTGATGGAGTGTGTTGTCATGAGGGTTTGCATGTTTAGGGGAAATTGAATTCCTTTAGGAGGGAATTGGGGGTTCATTTGGTCATAACAGGTTTTGGAGATTTTGGGAGAGCTTGGTGTGTTATTGGCTTTGTGGAGAATTGGGGATTTTTGTGGTTGCATGTTGGATTGGAGATTTGTGTAATTTCATGGTTTCCATGTGCTTGGATCCTCGTGGTTTCAAGATTTTTGGTTGATTCGTGCTTGGAGGTTTTAGGGTTTTACAATCTTCAAAGGCATTCTCAGTTTTTATTGCATTGGATTTGAGGTAGGTTTTGTGATCCCTATATTGGTTTCAATTTTGCAAATTTTGTGGTTTTTTGTGTTTGATTAGATGCATGTTGTCTCTTTATGGCTTTTAGGTGTTTTATAGTAATTCTGTGATTTTGGGTATTTGTTAAACCCTTAGATTCAAATTTTCTATCATTTCCTAGGACTTGGCATGGTAAGGTTATGTTGTTCGAATTTAGTAAGAAAATTCATTCTACAACTCCTAGAAATTGAAAAATTAAATTGTCTATAGTTAAAACTATAGAAGAGGGAAAATAATTAATTCCTATGGAGAGGAAATTAAATTTGGAGGACAAATTAATCATTCTGTGTAAAAAAAAATAAGACAAATACAGTTTAAAAAAACACAGAGATTAAAAAAATACACACTAGGTAAAAAAACAATTACCGAGAAAAAACAAAATGCAATAGAAGTTGAAAAAAGTTTATTTGCATTTGAAATGTTAAATTAGAAAAATATTACTTTGGATTTTTATTTGAAAAAAAAAAGGATCTTTTCAATTTCCGTAATTTTGGATTTTAAAAAAAAAATTAAAAAATAAAAATAAAAAAATAACATATTGAAAGTATATTGTTTGTATTGTTTTAAAAAAAAAATAATTGAAAAAAAATTAATTTGCCATGTGATATGGCGTGTGCTTAAAGCTTTTTTTTGTTATACGGGGTACTCCCTAAGGAGTAGGGTGAGGGGACCACGTGGGGTCTCACCTCCCCATGTACCCCCTACCCATACCTTTCACATGCGTTGGTTTATGAGTATAAAGACAAAGTTTTTAAAAAGGTTGTTCTTTCCTTATTTAAAGTTTGTTTTTATATATAAATTTAGTTCATTTCTTTTTAAATTATTTTAAATGCTTTTTAACTTTTGAAATTAATTTTAATAAAAATTAATTTATGAGTTAATTTTTAAGTAATACTTTATTTAATTTGTATTTAGTTTAATTTAGATTTTAGTTTAATTTAAATTTTATTATATAATTTTAATATAAGTTTATAGTAAAAGTTATTGAATTATATTATGTTAGTAATTTTATAGATAAACGAATTTGCATAATAGGAGATTATAAATTTGTTTATCATTGTATTATCGTTATGCTATCACTGTATTTGATTTAATGTATTCTGAATATGTAATTATTATGTCATGATGTGTTTTGAGTGCGTGATGAAATGAATTATATATTCTTTTATGTTATCATGTTTTTGGGTATCTGTTGGGTTAGATGACCTTTAGGACATAAATCCAGAGATTTTAGGGTTGTAATTTTTGCATAGTATCTTATCTGATGTTCGTTCATGTTTTGTGATGATGTCATGGTCCTGATCTATTATACCCAACCTGATTCAGTTATGATGTGTTTTATGGTCTTATGAGGGTACTTTAGTTACTGTATGGTTATTTGAGAACCTATGTGCTCCTGAGTGGGCAGGATGTGATTTGAGAACTAAGTATACCTTCATGTGTTGATCATGAGCCTAGGTAGGTTAACTAAGTGAATGGATGGGAAGTGGCTTGCAATGGGTCCAGGGCCCTAAGAGGTTACTAGGGTATCTCATTGGCAAGTTACTTAATAAGTGATAATGTGAAACATTAAAGGGGTTTAAAATAAACTAATAAGATGTCTGAGTCTCTACCCATGTCTTGAGTGTTTTCGCATGATAGGATGGGAGTTGGGATCCTTGTCTTCACGAAAGGATTACTGAGCCACATAGTGTCACTTGAAGGCTAGAGTCAAGAGGTACTACTAGGGTTGCCTTCAAGGTTAGGCTGATGTGATGACACTTTCCTATATATAGCTTAGGTTATCCTACGTGCGTCGGTTACCTCTGGTATTGTTTAGTGTTCCTTATTGTATCTTTATGAACTAGGATCTTCCTATGCATTGAGTATGATGTCATGTATACCTTGGTGTTTTTCCTTCTTGTTGTGTACCCCGTGTGAGTGGGCCTGTTACTATCTCCTCAACACGGTGGGAGTGGACCTTTGGTTCCACACGGTCGGGTGGTAGTGATTGTTATTACCATTGAGATTCTGATGGATTCTTCTTCATGCTTGGATGATCTTGTTGCATTTTCATCTTCTTAGTCTTTTAGAGACTTGTTCAGTTACATGAATTGTATACTGGTACCATATGTGATATTGGTTATCATCCTTTGGAGGATGCATTGTATTGTTTATTATGTATTATTACATACCCTGCGACTTGTGCAGTGGATGTTGATTAGGTAGTATACCTTTGGTGTCAGATGTATATGTAATATTTTATTATGAGATGTATGTTATTGGATTCAATTAATGTATCCTTCATGTTAGATCTTTGTAATCATTATTCGTAGATTGTTATGCTTAAGTAATTCTATGTCAAGGAACCCTCAAGAAATATTATCTATGTTGTGTTGTACTTATGTGTACGTCATGTACTTCATTGTATTGCTTCCACATGGTTATCATTATTGTTTGTAAAAAAATTTAAAAAAAATTATTCTGTAAACTTAGTGTCATGGTTAGGTTAAGTTCTCCTGGGTTCCCTGGCGGGGGGCATTACATGCGGAAAATATTAGATCACACGGAGAAATTTCAACTCAGACTCAATCCAAATAAATGTGCCTTTGGGGTTCAATCAGGGAAGTTTCTAGGGTTTATTGTATCAGCAAAAGGAATTAAGGTAGACCCTAAAAAAGTTAAAGCTATACTAGAAATGAATCCTCCACTCAACATTAGTCAAATGAAGACATTACAAGGAAGACTCCAGTCAATTAGAAGATTTATGTCACAACTTGCAGACAAAGCACAACCATTTACTAAATTGCTACATAAAGGTGTCACTTTCAAATGGGATGAATATTGTGAAAATAACTTCAAAGAATTAAGAGTACTTGGCTACTCCTCCTATTCTCATGGCACCCATTCATGGAAAGCCATTGCTCCTATATATTTCAGCTACAGCTACATCACAAGGAGTATTGTTGGTGCAAGAAGATGAAACTAAAAAGGAAAGAGCAATCTACTATATCAGAAGAACACTAGTATCTTATGAACTCAATTATAGCATAATTGAAAAAGCTTGCTTAGCAGTTATCTTTGCATCAAAGAAATTGAGCAATTATATGATATCACATATAGTAAAGCTCATTGCAAAGATAGATCCTTTGAAATACCTCTTAAGCAAGACAACATTAACAGGATGACTAGCAAAGTGGGTCATGATTCTGAGCAAATTTGACATTGAGTACGTGGATAGAAGAGTTATTAAAGGACAAGTCCTCTCTGATCAATTAGTTGATTCACCAGTCCAAGATGATGAACCTTTGAGAATTGAGTTCCCTGATGAAACAATTATGCATCTAACTGAGTATTCGTGGAAGATATACTTTGATGGTTCTTTCACACAACAAGGCTCTGGAGCAAGGGTTCTATTCATAACTCCTCAAGGCTACAAAATACCCAAGTCCTAAAAATTATGTTTCCATGCACAAATAACATTTCTGAATATGAAGCATTAGTAAATGGTCTTAAACTTGCTATGGAATGGAAGATTGTAGAGTTACATGTGTATGGTGACTCCCATCTCATTATCAATCAAGTAAATGAAGATTATCATACCAAAGATGATAATTTGATGCCCTACAAACAACTGGTTGATGGCCTAAACAAGTACTTTGTCTTCATCACATTCTAACAAATACCAAGAATAGAGAATAAAGTTGCAGATGCTATGGCTACACTAGCATCCATGTTACAACTAGAGGAACATCAATTCTTCTATGACTTCTTGGTGGAAGAATTATCCTACCCAACCTTTGATACACCCAAATACCAAGTAATTTGTGCTTTGAACACCCAAGACTCGTCTCGGTATGCTAAAATCAATGCTTACCTAACTGACCAAACTATACTCAATAACCTGTCTAGAAATGAAAAACCAGCTTTGATTAGGACAACATCGCATTATTTTCTCATTACTAATATCTTATATAGATGAGGTCTCGATAGTACACTTCTTAGGTGTTTAGAACACGAAGATTCAGATCGCACATTAAAATAAGTCCACGAAGGTGTATGTGGATCACACTCAAATGACTTTTCACTAGCTAAAAAACTGCTAAGAGTAGGCTATTGCTGGCCCACGATGGAAAAAGATGCTATTCAATTTTCAAAGACTTGTCATAAATGCCAAACACATGGAAATATCATGCACGCTCCTGCTAGATAACTCATACCATTCATAACACATTGGCCATTTCAGCAATGGGTCTTTTATTTGGTTGGACAAATATATCCTAATTCTTCAAGTGGACACAAATACATCATTACGACCACTGAGTATTTCACAAAGTGGGTCGAAGTCATGCTGCTAATCAAAGCCACTGACAAACAGGTGGCTATGTTTATCTTTAACTACATTATTTGTAGATAGGGGATACCCTCTTCAATTATAACAGACAATGGGGGCCAATTTAAAAACCAAGACATTGAAGACCTTTGCACACAGTTTCAAATTACTCAACATTGCTCCTCAATCTATTATCCTCAAGGTAATGGAAAGGCTAAGGCATCTAATAAGAACATTCTCAAAATCTTACACAGAATTGTGAGTAAGTCTGGCAGAGACTGGCATTTACAATTAAATCTGGCACTTTGGGCCTATAGAACAAGCATCAGAACACCAACTAGAGCCACGCCATTTTCCCTAGTCTATGGCACTAAAGCAGTATTACCTATTGAGGTTGAAACCCCATATTTTTGAGTATCTTTACAAGGTCTTGTTACTGACAAACAATACCACATTGATAGGATAAATTCTTTAGACTTACTTGATGAGTGTAGGCAACAAGCGTTCAATCATCTGAAAGTGTACCAAAAATGCATGTCACAAGGGTACAATAAAAAGGTCAAACCATGACACTTTCAAGTGGGAAATCTCGTTCTAAAAGAGAATCCTAAGAACCAGCCTAACAGAGAATAGAAAAGAAAGTTTGAACCAAAATGGTTGGGACCTTATGTCATTACTGCAACTTTTGGGACTGGAGCTTATCAGCTAGCTACACCTGAGGGAGATGTTCTTCCTAATCCTATTAATACTCTACATTTAAAGTGATTTTACGTTTGATGTCTGGCTAGTAGAGCCTATGTAGGGAAAATCTCAGAAAATACCAAAAAAATCAAAAAATTGATCATGAAGAAATCCAAACACAGTGGAAAAAGTCCTGAACAAAGCTATCCTTGGTGAAAACCTGGCAACATGCGCCTTGATACTACAAAAAAAAATTAAAAAGAAACAATAGAAAAAACATGAAAAGGAGAAAAAGTGCCTTGATGAAAACTTGGCAAACAAGCATCTTGGTAGCAAAAATAAAAAGCTTTGCCGAGTGGTGAAAACCTGGAAAATGGGCATCACTCGAACTTCGTGCTCTATCTATCAATACACTGACAACACTAAAACTTTCATACTTTCACCTGTGCTATTTGGTGACTATGATTCCTTACAAATGTCCTATCCTTGCTTGGGATTTGTTTGCATTTGCATCTTAGGAATAGTCATTCTACACTAGGGGCATCTTTGCTAGCATCATCAGTTCATATCTGCTAGGTTTTCCTAAGCATCTTATCTAGGATGGTTCACCTCTCAAAACACTATTTCTCAATACTTGAACTTAAACGTCACTATCAAAAACAAGGGTGTTTCCTCAACACCACCTACCTACAACAGACATCAAATTAGTGTTTCTCGACACTTGAAATCCTGGAACTTAAAACAAATAAGTGTTTCTCCACACTTTAATAAACCAGTGTTTCTAAACACTACATTGGATTGTAATTGCTGACACAGTTAATCTCACATATACTCAGACATGAAGACATATTTCTTATATTCCAAATTTTGATTGATAAATCTCTACTGCACTTAAAAAAAGAATCAACAGTATTTCTCAATACTACTTAAACACATCATTTGATCTTGGTTCGATTATGATTCTTTTATGTTCCCATGATGTTTCATACTAGGGGCATCTAAGTGATTATAAATTTTCTTTGATTGATTCTCAATTGGTGATTGTTATATCTTCTAAGTTACTCCATGATGTCTATTCAAAGATACAAAGTCACAAGGATAGGGGACATAACATTTTCTTAGTTTTTTGCATATGGTGATTGTTTCAAATGATCCTATAAATTTCACCTAGCTTAGATTTTTATGGTAAGAGCTGCCAACATGAGTGGATAGGCGCATATATCTCGATCCTTGTTATGTGTAAACTATGGTAAGGTTGAAACAATTGCCTTTTCTATTTTCTAAATCAGCTTCTCACTAAGGTTTACGCTACATGATGTACCCAAGGATATGAATTTTTAAGGTCATTACAAGTCATATATCTTACATTACACTTAAACAAAAATTGATTCTAAATAGTTCATTTCTGACATTGCATCCAATACACATAGTATTCATACTTTCATGATACCAGTGGGTATTAGTGACAGTTGTACTATCAGGTGATGTTTATTACAACAAACTCCCAATGATGATAAAATGCTACAATGTATACAAAATCAGTGACAGTCTTAAAAGTTTGCATGTAGATGCATTTAGAGATCGCATGATTCATTTTATAGAGAACAACATAAAAAGGACTTGAGCTTAAAATAAATTCTTGATTCATCCAAAATCCAAGTTAATTACATACATCAATATTACTGATATCATGTTGTTGCATATCCATGACATACATTCTGCATTCATAAATGAGAAAGAGAAAAATACAAAAACAAAGCATTCCAGCATTGCAATTTACATCCTAAGTGCATCCATACATTTATTTGCATAAAGAAAATCTCAAAACACATTCATTTGCATATCCACTTAGAATCATTTGAAACACATTCATATTAGTAATAAATCACAAAGCATAAATGATTTCATCACATATCTAATCTAACTCATCATGAGACCAAGATAAACATAATCACATGTGCATCAAACTCTAAACATCTATCAAAAGCATGAGAATCCATGAACATATCAAGATTAGGAACAGCTATCTCAGATATATCAGCAAAGGATCATATCAAAAATGTGGAACTGTCTACAAAATGAGTATCAGAGTATCAGTATGAATCAGATATACATGTATAAATGTCATCATACAAAAGAATGATCTCACAAGGATCTAGATATACAAAATGATCTCAAAAATATATGACAAAATACAGTATCAGGACTGACTCTCACCCTCTCCCTAAACTGGTGGAGGAGGAGGAGGTGGAAAAATGGAGCTAGTGGTGGCATGGCCCCCTTAGACTGTTGATCCAAACATAAAAAGGACAGTGCTCACTAACCCTCTACAATTGTAGCATGATATAGAGCATAATAATATGTGTCTCTCTATCCCTAGTGTACCACAGTACGACCCTGTGTGTCTCTCTCTACCCTGAGCCACTCAAGCTATCTATCTCTATATGCTAGAAGAGACTCTAATGTGGTGATCTGTGCTCTGAGCTTCTCTCGCTCATGCTCATGCTAAGACAATGCATCACGATATTGGCCTAGACCCCTACCTGTATCCTACCCTAAAGGTCTATCCTAGCCTATCCTGTTGCTATTGTCTCTGTCTCTGTTGATCTCTAGTCAAAAAAGGACTTGGATCCCTTTGAGGTGCAATAAATCTAAGCTGAGTCTTCCTGCCACTGGCGCTCTCTCCACCACCCACCACACCTCCATCCCTATCATCCACATCATCCTGATCATCTGGACCCTCTCCCCTATCAAGAGGAGGGTTCCTAGCATCCCTCCCATGTCTCCCCCCATCTCTACCTCCATCCCTCCCCATAGCTCCTCTATCCCTCTGAGCTCCTCCTCGGCCTCTAACAAGACAGTCCTTAGTGGGATCATAATCCAATGGATCCTCAATCCATGGAATGGCCTAATCAAGCATTGTAAACCATGGAAATGGATACTAAAGCATCTGAGAATGAAGTCCATTTGAACATCCAACATCAGCCACATCAGGCCATAGATCCCAAGGTACTGTTACCATCTCTACA
Source organism: Thuja plicata (assembly GCA_018584345.1). NCBI lineage: Eukaryota > Viridiplantae > Streptophyta > Pinopsida > Cupressales > Cupressaceae > Thuja > Thuja plicata. The sequence goes on along the minus strand of MU225334.1, from coordinate 654,919 downwards.
ATGGCTCTATGCACTATCTCATAAACCAACTATAGTCCCCATTGTGGTGTCTCATCATGGATCCATGCATATACAGATGTATCCTTGCACTTGCCCTAGGACTGGCCATACTGCCTCAATACACTGGTCACTAAGAATCTCTTAAGGATATATCTGGTCTGTCCGATCAGGTACCTGCTCTAAAAAAAATAAGGCATCTGACACCTATATGATCCCCACTCCTCACAATCTAGGTAAGGATGCCACACTACTATAGTCATGTCATCCAACAAACGGCGCCAATACTCCACCTTGTCTAGATGGGGCTATTGTATCCATCCTGAGTACATATATAGGGCTACTTTGGTAGACGTTTCCTATCCACTATCGGTCATGTAATAGGGATATGCTCCCAGGCCCAGATTTGAAGAAGCAAGATACCCACAGTCATGCTCTATGAGTAATGGTACACTATCTCATGTAGCTCTCTGTACATGTATGTGAGGATGCAACTACCCCATGCAAATTTGTGTCTCAACACAATCATCTGCTCGAGCATGTCGACCCATTCAACCATGAATCCATGTTCTCCTCAGTCAGGCATAAAGACACCTCCAATAAATCTAGCCAAGTATATAGGAAGGTGCTCATAGTGATTACACATGTAGTCCCATATCAGATACCGGTGTGCAATAGTATGATCATCAAATAATCATCATGCTATCGCAATCAATGAAGCTGAGGTCAAATCAAAATGCACCTCTTGTCCCATCACAAGAACTCTCATTATCCGCCACACATCCTCCAGTGTGACGATCATCTCACCCATAGGTAGAAGGAAGGTGGTGTGCTCTGAATGCCACCTCTCGGCCAGAGTAGTCTACAACCCTTGATTTACCCTAATATCGGGTAAATCCCTCAGTGACAGTAAACCCACGCGGGAAACTAACTATACCTTATCATCAGTCAAAGCACTTGATAGAGCTAGGACATGACCAGGATATGGTCCTCAAAATGACACTACCTCAAAAGGAACCTATTCAACAGATAGTAATTCAAGAAAATTTCAAAATCAGTGTTCTATCTCAGCTAGCTAAGTAGAAAACCTATCAGCTAAGTGTTTTCATTATCAACAGAAGGAAAATAGTGAAACTGGACATTTAACTAAGTTAAAAACTAGAAATGACCCTATTTTTACGGGGTGTGATCATCTTTGCTGGATGTGATGGTACATCCAGGATGTGACCCTATTTTCATAGGACGTGACATGGGATGTCATGTGCGACCCTATTTTCACAAGGTGCGAAACCTTGAAAAGCATGAAAAATCTTACAGCATGCGACACAAAAGTGAAAACAGGGTGCGATCCTGAAATTACAAGATGTGATGCGGGAATTTAGGACAAAACTAGAAGTGATGCGGGATTTACAAGATGTGACACCAAATACCAGAAACAAACCAGAATTCAAATGGCTATAACTTGAGCTAAAATGCATAAAAATGAAAACTGAAAATTTTAGAAGCTAGTTTTTTTAGCACTTACCAGAGGTGGGTAGTCAGCTGGATGTTGATGTTGATGACCAAGCTTGAAACAATGCTTCTCCATGGGGAACACCATCTTCTCTGTAGAGATCTCTAAATTACTATGGTGAAAAATGAAAATGAGTGAGTAAAAAGTGAATTTGGGCCTATATATTTAACTTTTTGAGCAATTTAGGAGCTCTGAAACTCCTCCCAGACACTTGAAACTAATTTTGTTCTCTTTCTTATCAATCAGGAATGAGATCAAATGTGCCAATATATTCTACACAGTGCAGTAAAAATTTTATGACAGTTACTGAAAATGCAGAATTGCTCCATATGTTCTGAAAATGATTCCCAAGCTTTACGCAATCAATTTTCCAAGTTCTATATCATCAAATTGCACATTATTCATCAAAAATCTTGGTCAGACATCATTTTATCATACTCAAAACTCACATTTTAACGTCATTAACTTGGTACAAGTGTGTTTTCTCTTAACACACCTCCCTTTCTTCACTTTTTCTAATTGATTCTTTCTTGATCTAACCGCTCCATGCAACTGATACATCATTTCAACAGAGGGATTTTATTCTTTTTTTTCTGTCGATTTCATTCCCGAGGGGGCATGATCTAACTAAAATTAATCAAATTCTTGCTCAAAACAGCATTAAAATGACTTTGTTATCAAAATACTAAAGGCATAATAGTTCCTTGACTAAGTCGAGACTATTGGATTGAAGCCTTCAGTTCTCACAAGCTAAATATCCTATGTCTTCTTTTTCTTAGATTCTTATTAAAGCTCCTGGCAGCTTTGTACTGACCTTCGTTCAATCAAGTTTGAAGTCGGTATTATCAATTCTCAGACGACAACCAAGTTTAGAATTGGTATTTTTAAGATCTTTGCTTATTGACCTTTGTTCAATCAAGTTCAAAGTCAATTCTATCAGTTAAGTTCAATCAAGTGTGAGACTGATCTCATTAGGCATTTTTTTCAATCAAGGGCAGAATTCTCAAACTTTCTGAAGTCAACTTCAAATCTTTATTTGAATCAATGCGCTGCTTGTACATCTATTAAAAGAGGGGAAAATGTAACCACCCTAACCTGGTTTGCTCTAACCATAGACCCTATTTTCCCTAAGTGTGATCATACCCCCAATTATGTCAAAACAATTCTTCAATTTACTGGCATAATTCATTTAAATCAAATTTAATCTCCTAAGTGATTTAATCACTAAATTATATTAATTGCCTTAGCCAATCCAATCAAATCAATTCAATTCTATCAAAAACATGGCTAAAATAATTAATTAAAAAGAATTAAATAAAATCCTAATTACACCTCATCACTGACAAAAAGCCAACCCCCTAGCCTAACTAATTTAATTAATTGGCTATAGTCTTGATTAATTATCAAAAGGAACCAAAAGCTCAAATAATTAAATTCCCCTATTATTGAATGAATATATTATGTATATAATTCATTTCATTAATATTCCCTTTAACCCCTAACCTAACCTATCTCAACCACCTTAACCCTGGGTTCAAACTAATCTCAACCTATTCACCCATGCTAATCCTAATTCTAATCTTAATCCCATCTTAACCCTCTTCCTAATGATGTTACATTCTTAATCTTTTGATTAGGAATTCAACTCATTCCCCAAAAGTCCACATTCTCAAGCTCCCCTTCCTCAAAGTCCACTTTCTCAAGCTTGGACTTACATCCTCATCATGCTTCATTAATGCTCTCATAAATGCATCATTAATGTTTATACCCTCACCATGCCTCATAAATGCTATCCCTCATTAAGTCTCTTACACATGCATTTAATGGCTTTATCTCTCCTCTCACTCCTGATTTCTTCTATAAATAGAATGAGTTTTAAGCTCAATGGGCCCCTAATTTTGGATTGTTGTAATTTTGGATTGTTGAAATCATTATTATGTTGTTCATATTATTAGAGATCTATATTGCATTATTAGCTTTCTTATTATGCATTGTTATAATCTTCATTTTTAGAGCTTAGTATGCATATTTCTTGAGCATGTAGATTAGTTTCATTTAAATCTTTCATTCTAGGTTGTATATGTCACTGATAAATGCATAATCTAAGGAAAATTATAGCATTTTTCACACTCCTCCTAGATAGGAAGTGTAGACACCCAAAATCGACCAGGTGTCTTAGTATCATCAAAATCTGCAAATCTCAGCAAATTGCTTCAAATGCTTCAAAATGGATCAAAATCAATTAAATGGACATTTATCAATCAAAGTGGATTAAATCAAATTTAAATCAAGGGATTAATTAATCATGAAATCAAATAATTAATTACAAGCCTAAAAGGATCAATCAAATTATGCAATTGATTTTAATCAATTAATTATATAGTTTAAATCAAAAATCAAATTGAACCTATTCCTTACATGGCTAAATTAATTAAATGATTGAATTAATTAAATTCCTAATATATTTTCAACACAAATAAAAGATCCAATGAGAATTGAGAACACACTTGCACATGGATCACTCCAATTTTGCATCTCAACCTCTCATTTTCCCTTTTAAATCTCATCCACTCATCTTGTCCCACCCTTTGAGGACAACATTTAAATGGTCCCCTTATTTAAAACCATTTGATAGATCAAACTCAACCAAGGATTAACCCATGGTCAATTCACTCTACCCCCTACCCTTGGGATTTTACTACAAATATAAGTCATTTTCAATCATAAGGATATCCTAGAAAAATCGAATGCAAAGCATCCTCATTATAGGAAATTTCAAAGAAATTTGAGCAATAGTGAGAGCATTTTGTAGCAAATTGATAGATCATTTCAATTCATGGGAGCATTTGAATCCATTTTTTATCAAGATTGAGAATAATTGAGAGCTAGATCAGGCATTTTATCATCAATTTCTCATTCTAGAAAGGTCACTAGTAGAGATTAAGGCTAAGAGCTCTACTTCCAAAGTCTAGTTAGAGAACCATGACATGTTATGGATTTTAAATGCAATTCTTTAGATTAATTTGTTTATTTTTTTCCATAGAATTGTTCTTAATTGTCCCAATTTCATGAAACTGTATTAACTCACACACAAATGGTGCCCATCGTGGGGCTTTAGGCCTCATTTTCCATCATTTTATCAAGTTTTGTGTGTTTTGGATTCACTTTTATGCTTAGTTTTTTAAAAATAGGTGAAATGACGCGTATGAGAAATCTGATGATGCCTATGAGTAGTTAAATGACGCATGTAGTTTTCACTCTATTTCTGTCTTATTCTCTTTGTCGTGTATGAGACAAAGTGTGATGCGTAATCCTGTAAAGCGTCGCCTGTGAGCTGCAAAGTGCCACCTGTTAACTATCAATTGCCAAGTGTGATCTGTTTTGTGATGCATTTTAAATGTTTTGTAACGCTTGTGAAGTTTACTTTACCGCCTTTGTGTTTTTAAATTTCGTGTGTTAAAGTTTCAATTTTTCTTTATATGTTTTAAATTCTACTTACTAACAGATAAATGCCATGTATTAGTTGTTAAATTTTGCTTAGTGCTTTCTATTTTATTTTGCTGTCAAATCATTAAATTCTGATTTCTACTTCTCTATCTGTGTTTTTCCCGCATATGAGCAAGCACATGAAGGTACAGAAACTAGAATTTTGAGTTACAAAGCCTAGAAAAGAGGTAAGAGCACAAACTAAACATGATAAGAAAATTCATGCTTCCAATATTTTAGAAAATTTAAAGGAAGAACATCTATATGATCATTATATAAAGGTATTTTTTTCTTACAAAAATAAATTCCCTACTCTTTAATTTGATTTCTTGTTTTTGAATTCTTTAAGTTGATTCTTGAAAATTTGATCAAAAGGACTTAGGAGCATGTTTTCAAGTTTTTCTTCACTTTGTTGGTTGTGTTGAATAATTTTTTGGAGGAGCTGGAAAGGGAACAATCACCACTAGGTGAGTAGAAAAAAAGAAAAATCCATCAAAAATGTGCCTAGCCTTTGCTAGCTTCGAAACAAGGTATTCTACTTAACAAGCTTGAATTGACCAAATTGTGGCAAATTCTTTGAATCTAGTATAATTAGGGACACCCTATTATTTTCCATTCAAATGAGACATTAGGTATATGCTCTCAAATTTTCAAAGTTGATCAAAAAGCCAAAAGTGTCAAGTTTGGGTGGTAGAAAGAAAGGGAGGATAATTGAACCGCACACTTCATTTTTAAGAACCTCCTTGTCAAGGGGTTGAAAAAGAACAAAAAGTTCTTGAAGTTTTTGGAATGAAGGAAGACAATAGGGATATTCTCTTCACTCTTTGAGTGAAAAAAACTCCCAAACATTTTGAACTAAGTTCATTTTCTTCTTTCTATATATGCTATATTAAATTAGAACTTTAGAAGGCCTGCCTCCGGAGAATTCCTTTACGAAGGCAGTGAGAGGGAACAACCCAAAGTAGGAGACAATTGCTTTAGCCATGATACCATCCAACCCACTATAAATAAATTCACTTTACCTTAATCAAAAAGTGACTAAGCTGTGTGCAAGTCATCCTCACTTCCTCAAGTAGTCCTTCGAGATTGCGCAAAATCATACTTTCATGCATGTGGGAAGCCCGCAAGGGGGTAAAGGAATTTGACATGATTTAGAACGGAGGTGTTATTAAAAACCGGTTAAAATAGTAAGCCTACCTTCTAGAGCCATTGTTAAAAGCCACATTTGTTTGACTCTAGGTAGATTGCTTGGAATACTTTCTTGTGATATACTTGTGAAAATGACCGAGAACATACACTTTTAGTGTTTTTTTAGGGTTATGATGCAAATTTGATGTGTGTGTTGAGTTTGTATTTCATTTTCAAGCAATAATATTCTTTGACAAATATGATCAAATACATTAAACTTTTAAAACCTAAAAAAATTGAAAATTTAACTTTGATTGGTAAAGTGCCACGTATGATCATTTAAACGATACCTACAGACAGTCTGTGATGCGTAAACAACTAAAACAATGCCTGTCATCTATCAAAAATTGTGTAAGTCACTAGAAAGTGCCACCTGGAAATAATTCAATAATGCCTATCAACAGGCAAATGTTGCGTACTAACTGCAGAGTGTCGTGTACAGTAATTTTAGTCAACACATACTAACTTTAAAGTGATGCGTATACAACAGGAAGTGATACCCAGAAACAAAGAAGGGAAAACAATGGATATTTACTGAGGGTTTGAAAACAAGATACCTACATTTTTGGATACCCTTTTGGACATTTTACCTCTGTGTACTTTCAACTTGATCAAAATCTGCCATTTTTGGACATTTCGCAAAATCATCCAAGGATTGGTCATTTAAGTGATGACAAAATCCTAAGATCTTTATACGATTTATGTTCATTTTGGCTTTTACGCGATCTCATTATATCAAGTCTACCCTGCAACCCGACGGATCCTATCTAAGGCAGGAGTGTCCTTTTCCAAGTGATAACTTTACTTCTTAAAGACCCTTACAAGAACCTATAAAGGAGATAGAGCCATCAATGTCCTTTCCATCTGGCAACATGGACCCCGATCAAATCAATCATGTTAACAAAGATACGAACAACAATGGAGGAGTAAATATTGATCCTAACAATCAAGGGTCAAACAATAATAACAATTGAGGAGGAAACATTGACCCTAACAACCAAGGGCTAAACAAAAACAATCTTGGAGGACTAAATATTGACCCTAACAACCAAGGGTTAAACAATAATAATAACAATGGGGGAAACATTGACCCTAATGATGAAGAAGAAACTAATGAAAAGGTTAATAAAGCAATGCAAAGTCCTTTCTTCATGAAGCTCATGGAAAAAGTGTTGGAAAAAGACAAAGAAAAGTACTTCCTAGACCTAGCACAAACGGGTCTCAAACTTCCCCATGACTATGATGTCAATCAACTTAAGAAAAAAGAAGCTGAGGCTAATCCTATTGATATCATGAATAAACAATTCAAACTCTTCCAAATTCAATTGGACACGATAAAACAAAATAGGGTTCCTAAACCCTTTTCTATCGAAGCCTTGTGTCCTTTTCCATTTGATAAGTCATTAATCATGGTTTCATTCCCAACTAATGCTATATTTCCTAAATACGACAAGTATGAAGGAACAACTAATCCTCAAGATCACTTAAGGGAATTTTTTGCATTGGGCCTAGAGTTCATGCATGATACAACCTACCTCATGAGTTTATTTCCTATAAGTTTAGGAGGCATGGCCATGGAGTAGTTTTCGAAGTTACCCTCCGGCATCCGAACCTTTGAAGAGTTGGCCTCCAAATTTGTGACTCGTTATTCCTACAATATCAAACATGAGGTTACGATGATAAATTTATGTAATATCAAGCAATTAGAGGGATAATAATTCCTACCTTTCTTACAACGATGGAGAGCCGTATTTTCTAGATACCCTTGAAGTGTACCTGAAAAGGAGAAGATGGATATCTTTATAAATAGCTTGACTAATGAGATGAATTATCGGTTAAGATTACAATGTACTAGGTCTTTCCAAGACCTAATTGAGAATGGGGTTACCACAGAATAGGTATTGGTCAAAAGTGGAGAATTAAAGATTTATAAAAAATAATAACAACAATACCTCCAATAACAACCAAAATAGAAATCCTCCTAACAATAACCAGTTTTGGATGAGAAATGAAAATAAAGGAGTGGTGAATGATGGATTTGTAGAGGCTAACAATTTGAATGCCACCCATTTCAATCTTACCAAAGGATTTTCTCAAGCTAATAATGTGACTCAAGAACCCAAGGTACCTTTCAACAACAACAATAATAGTAATAACTTTGGGAACAATCAAGGGGCTAACAAACCTAAGCCTTTCTTTACACCAACTCCTAAAACATCATTCACACCTTTGGGTGAACCCCTTGAGAAGAAATTAAGAACCCTCATTGCTAATAAGCTTATTGATTTTCCTAGAGCTCAACCATATGAACCACAAATCAAACCTACATGGTGGAGTGAGTCTAGTCATTGTGAATACCATAGAAATTGAGGACATAAGAGAAATGATTGCATGCGTTTGAGACATGTAGTACAAGACCTAATTGAAAATGGTGTCATAAAGGTAGAAGGCACTTAAAACAAAAAATATCACATGGCCCTTAAGACTCCTTTCTAAAAACTTGAAAAAGGTGAATCTTCCAACTCAAACAATGGAGGGAACAATGGAAACAATTCGAGAAGCAACAACAATGTAAATTTTTTCCATACCTATAACAATACTATTAATGCCCTATCTGGACATGATAGTAATATCAATGTTGTGGTGATCAAAGAACAACCTATTCAAGAGTCTTCTAATGTTGTAACTAGGGAGAAAGCAGAGAAAGTTACCCTACAAGGAAGTGCCCCTAAAACCTTTGGTCTTACTTCAACAACTACTTTGGCTAAACCAACATCTTCTTCAATAAGGCCTTATAGGTTGGTGGATCAATTGCATAAAACTACAGCACAAATCTCTACTTTGGAGTTGTTGAAATTATCTCCTAATCACAAAGAAATATTGGAAAAATCCCTAGTGGAAACCAATGTTCCTATAGCCTTGGAGAAGGATAAGTTTCAAAATATGGTAGGACATCTCATAGCTCCTCATTGCCTTTCATTCTCTGAACAAGATGACATGTCTATTACCCACCCTCAAAATTTGCCCTTGCATATAGAAGTTTTAATCCAAAGGCATAGGGTTAAGAGAGTTCTCATTAATGGGGGAGTCGGTCTCAATATTTGTACATTAAACCTTGTCAAGTCTTTAGGGATATCTGAATCATCTATTGACCCTAAGAAGAAAAACACCATTAAGGCTTACGATGAGGAAGAAAGGTCTTCAAAAGGCATGATTGTGTTACCTATCCAAGTGGGACCTATCAAAAAAGATACCATATGTCAAGTTCTCAACTTGAAATTAACTTATAATGTCCTATTGGGGAGGCCATGGATTCATGAGATGCAAGCGGTACCTTCTACTTATAACCAATGCATAAAATTTCCACATAGAGGTGAGGAGATCACAATTGGAGGAGATTATAATCCCTTCCAATATTGCAACAGATTGAAGCCAAGTCATGAATTATTTATTCCTCACAATAGGGAAGGACTCATCCCTAATGATGAAATTGAAGAACCCAAAGAGGAAAGTTTGAATTTGACATCAAATGTTACTTCCATCTCAAACCCTAATCAAACTAACTCAACTACAACAACTAAGGGAAAGGAAAAGATGAGTTATGAGGGTCAAAATTCACATGATAATTTAGTTAAGACTTCTACATTGAGGATGGAAACTTAGAAACCTACCAAGGAAGAAAGAGAACAAGCTAAGAAGGATCAATATCAAAAGACGAGTGAATTGATGTACACCTTTGAAAAACAATGTAAAATCAATTCCAAGGGAGTGGGGGAATATTTTGTTTCCCTATTTGATTTACCAACTTCTCCTAGGACACATGGGAAGCCATCAAGTGCTCATCCCCCTCATAAATACAATGCTCATTTTGCAAGAGAGAGTGATGAATCTGCCTTAGAGAAGAAGGATAATGAAGTAATACAATGGCTCTATAAGGAAGAGGACACTTCAAATCATTCTATGGAAAGGGTACAACACATAAACATTCAAACTGATCAATATGTGAAAGGGTGTCAAATCATACAAAAAATGGGATATAAGGGAAGAGGACCCTTAGGAGTTTGAAATAGAGGATTATTAGAACCTATTGAACCAGATTGGAGAGAAAAAGAAGAGAAAACCGAAATAAGTTTTCAACATAAAGGAGAAATTTCAAGTCCAATGCATGATTCCCATGAATGTGTGCACATGGTTGGTTCCAAAAGTGAGGATGATTCTAGGGATTATGAGTGGGATTCCATTTTTGAAGAGTCTTTTCATGACATATAAGTTGATGTTATTCACACATATGCAACTATTCCTAATGTTACAAGTCAAGAAAATGAACATCAAGGCTCGAATTCTACACAAGTGTCAAGTGAACATCAAGAATCCAACATAAGGCAAGCATCTAGGACTATTCAATGCGTAGGTGAACCTTGGATACCTTCGTGGGGGGGTGATTCCCATGTTGTATTTAATCCACATGCATTATTTCCCATGGAAATCAGTGAGGACTCTAGTGAATGAGACTTTGATCCAACTTCCATGGACCATCTTGAGGAAGCCCGTGTCATAGACCTAAGCGATACAATGTATGAACCTTCAAATGAGGTCATGTCCTTAAACCCTTTGAATGACAATTTTCCAAATGAATTTTAATCCTTAATGCATCCTGAACACATTGATTGGGATTTATCCGAACCAAATGACCTATTATACTTTCCCAATGACCTTGCAATGGCCCAATACCTAAATGTGGTTGAGCCATCTTCTTCCACCAATGAATACAATCCACACATGATGATAGAGGCAGGGGTCCAACCTCTCAATCCACAAAATAAAAGAAAAAGATATTAAAAAATGAAAAGGTCTAGTGGTGAAAACCACCATGTTGTAGTACTAGAACCTAAAAAAGTCAAAATATCAGATGTTTCCAAAGGTGAAAACCCAATTGTAGCACCTAAGGAAGAGAGGTTGGATGTCGTTGTGTGTGTGAAATAGTGCACCTATTTCGTACAAGACAACACTTCAATAGATCATTACGTTAGTGAAAATACGGTTAGTAAAGCATGGAAATCCACTAAAATTGACCTATTGCTTTCTAACTAGGAAGATTGTGAAAAACAACATAATATCCCTCAGATTATGCCTTTTCCAATGACATATACGACCTAGCATGAAATATTTGATTCAAAACTAATCTAAATGATAAATAAACATGTATATTAGCTCTAAAATGAAGATAATAACAATGCCTAATATTAAAGCTAAAATGCAACATGAATTCACAAATGATCAAAGCAGCATAACAATACATTTTCAATCTAAAATTCAGGCTTATTTGAACTCAAAAACTCTGTCTATTTATAGAAGAAGTGAGGAGGGAGAGGGGGGACAAGGGTCATTAATGGAGTTGTAAAACCCATTAATGAGGTGTAAGAGAAATAAATTCCAAAGGCATTCATGAGGCATGGGCTTGAGGAATATGCATTAAATGAAAGCATTTAAGAGGCATGGTGAGGGTGTAAGAGGCAAGCTTGAGAAGGTGGACTTAGAGAGAGTTAAGCTTGAGAAAGTTGACTTTCTCAAGTGGGTTGAGTTCCTAATCACATTTTTAGGAATGTGACATCATTAGGAGGTGGGTTAGAAGGGGATTAAGATTAGGATTAGATTTAGCATGGGGTGAATAGGTTGGGATGGGTTTGAACCCAGGGTCAAGGTGGTTGAGGTAGGTTAGGTTGGGGTTTAGGGGAAGATTAATGAAATGAATTATATTAAATGTATTCATTCAAAAATAGAAATATTAATTATTTAAGCTTTTTATTGCTTTAGATAATTAATTAGGACTATATCCAATTAATTAGATTAATTTAGGCTAGAAGATAGGCTTTTTGCAAGTGATTTAAAATATAATGGGGATTTATTTAATTCCTTTTAAATTAATTACCTTAGCCATGTTTGATTTGAATTGATTTGAATCAAATTGATTGGTTTTTATTGGCTAAGGTGATTAATAAAATTTAGTTATTAGATCACTTAGGAGATTAAATTTGATTTGAATGAATTATGTCAACCGATTGAAGAGTTGTTTGAACATAATTGGGGGTATGATCACACTTAGGGAAAATAGGGTCTATGGTTAGATCAGACCAAATCTAGGTGGTTACATTTGCCCCTCTTTGAATTGATGTGTGAGCAGCGCATTGATTCAAAGAAATTTTTTGATTTTGAATTCAGAAAGATTGAGAATTTTGCTCATGATCGAATGAAATGCCTGATGAGATTAGTCTCGCACTTGATTGAGCTAAACTGATAGAATTGACTTTGAACTTGGTTTTCATCCAAAGGTTAATAAAAGATCTTAAAGATACCAATTTTGAACTTGGTTGTCATCCAAAGATTGATAATACTAATTTTGAACTTGGTTGTCATCCAAAAGTCAGTATGAAGCTACCATGAGCTTAATAAGAATCTTTTAAAATGAGGAAACACAAGATATCTAGCTTATGAGAACCAAATCTTTCTATCCAACAGTTCTGACTTAGTCAAGGAAACTGTCATGCCCCTAGTTGTTTGATAACAAAGTCATTTCAATGTTGTTTTGAGAAAAAATTTGATTGATGTTAGTGTGATCATGCCCCCTTGGGAACGAAATCAAAGGAAAGAAATGAAATCCCTTTGTTGAAATGATGTATCAATTGTGGGAACGAGTGAGGCAAGAAAGAACGGAGTAGAAGAAGTGAAGAAGGCGGTGTGTTTAAGAGTAAAAACATGAGTACAAAGTTAATTACATGAAAATGTGAGTGGTGAGACTGATAAAATGATGTCGGACCAAGATTTTTGATGAAATGTGCAATTTGACAGATTTTTGAAATAGATGGAGCATTTTTGCATTGTCAAGAACTGTCGTAAAAAATTTACTGTACTGCATAAAATACCTTAGGCACCTTCGATTTGGTTCCTGATTGACCAAAAAGAGAACACAAATGGAGTTTCAATTGCCTATGAGGAGTTTTGGAACCCCTAAACAGCTCAAAAGACCAATATATGTCTCAAAAATTACCATTTTACTATTCATTTTCACTTTTTCCTATAGTAAATTTGAGAGCTCTGTAGAGAAGATGGTGGTCCCTATGAGGAAGCATCATTTTGAGCTCAGTCATCATCATTAGCGCCTAGCTGATTATGCACCTCCAGTAAGTACTCACAAAACTACCTTGTGAATTTTGCAATTTCAAATTTTATGCATTTTTGTGGCTTGTAGATCCTTTTGAATTCTGGGTCACATCCAGGATTCTGGGTCACACCCTATCAAACCCGCGTCACATCTGGTATTTCTTGGATTGCATCCTACTTTCCCAGATTTCTATGTCACATCCAGTATTTCCTGGATCGCATTCAGTTACTCTATTTTTAGCCTAGTTTAGGAGAAGAAATATATTTTATGTTGTACACTGTCTTTTCAGGATCGTACCCCATTTTTGGGGTCGCATCTGGGATTTCTGAGATCATACCTAGCATTATCCATTGCATCTTGTATTTCTAGAATCACATCTAGTAAAAAGATCGTACCCTATATATCTAGGATCGCATCTGGGTTTTAGACTTAGAATTTGTGCAAATGTGAACTGTCTTCGTCCTGCGGACCTTGAATCACATAGTTGACTTATGTTTCTGCATTTTTGTCTTATATAGAACATTGATTTATCTTTGTATTTCCAAAAATAGGTCAATTTTGAGGTAGTTGTGTTTCAAGGTACATATCTAGGATGCGTGCTTTCTTTTTCCAGTCTTTTGTCAGATGATGAGCAGGAGGTAGTGGTCTGTTGCAGATTACGATCCTTGATTGATTTACCCGATATAGGGGTAAATCGGGGGTTGTTGACTGCTCTTGCCAAGAGATGGCACCTAGAGCACAACACCTTCCATCTTCTAACCGGGGAGATGACACTTACTCCTGAGGATGTATGGCGCATACTGCGAGTTCCCATTATTGGTCGTGAGGTGCATTTTGAGTCAACTTCTACCATGGCGATTAGTGTAGCTCATCGATATTTCCAGAATGATACCAATGATCGGAGATACCTTTCTTGGGATTACATGTGTGGTCATTATGATTGATTATTTGTATATTAAGCAGGCTTGATTTGTGGCATCCTGATGCCAGACAAAGGACAGCACAGATTCCTCATAGGATAGGTAGATATTTTGGAGAAGATGGTCATCTCAAGATGGAGATTTGCATGGGGCAACTACATTCTAACTCATATGTACTAAGAGCTCCATGAGATTGTGTATCGTTATACTCAGAGCATGACTGTGGGAATTTTGATTCTTCTGATCTGGGCCTGGGAGCACATCCCAGTGACATGACCCATCATAGACAGGCAGTGGGCACTTGAGTATCCTTATGTTTATATGTACAATGGTCTTATTCAGCAGCCCCATCTGGGCGAGGTAGAGTACTGGCGGTGACTTTTTGATGATATGATAGAGGTAGTATGGCAACCATACTTAGACAGTGAGGAGTGGACCTTAGATGCCAGATAGGTTCCATTTTTGTTTTAGAGAAAGTAACTTATCAGGAGGACCAGATACATTATAGAGAGGTTTGTTCATACCCAAGTTTTGAGATAGTTTGGCCGACGACAAGGTAGGACCCAGGACGTGACTATATATGCTTAGATCTGTGATGAGGCACCATTATGGGGTGCCCAACTGGTATATGAGATTGCACATCAAGAGATCAGAGACATGGTCAGAGTTGATTGGGATCTTCATTGGGATGTTGCATATGCAATTTGTTCTGATGGGTATGCTACAAAGATACAGATACTTCAGCATCCATTTCCATGATTCACAGTGCCTGAGGAGGTCTTTCCTTGTATAGAGGATCCGGTAGATTATGATTTGGATGATCACCCTTCTATGGGAGAGGAGGAGCACAAAGAGATAGGGATGCTGGTAGACATGGAGGGAGGGATAGAGGTAGATATGGAGGTAGAGATGGGAGATGTCCTACTCTAGATGATAGTGATGACAATAGAGATGATAGGGGAGGTGGAGCTGTGGGTGGCACTGCATATGTGGCCAGTGGCAGTGGAGAGGATCAGCGTACCTGATTTAGATTTGTTTCTCCCCGAATAGATCCAGGTCCTTTACTGACAGGAGAGAAGCAGAGATAGTAGAGGTAGTAGTAGCAGAGGCAGCCTGATAGATCACAGGATAGAGCTTCAGGATACGATTCTGGCAGGGGTTCCGACAGAGATGGAGACCCACTATCTTAGTGTGAGTGGGAGAGAGAGTAGCTGAGAGAATGCATCACTACTTTAGAGGCTCTACTGACAGATATGGATGCATAGATGGAACACCTTAGGGAAGAGAGGGATAGGTAGGGTGATATTCTCACAGCGGAGAGAGATGCCCAAGCTTGGATAGCCACTCACCA
>MU225334.1:625558-638857 GCA_018584345.1 Thuja plicata | reverse complement strand
TATATATATATGATGTAGTTGTTTCTGATTCTAATATGTGTCATGAGTTCCATTTTTTTTATAGATTTGTTCGCACATGTGATGTAGATTTATCTTGGTTTTATGATGAGTTAGATTTAGATGATGACATCATTTATGAAGTTGGATGTATTACTAATATAAATATGTTTCAAATGATGCTATGTGAATACGAAAATGTATGTTTTTGAGTTTTTGTTATGCAAGTAAAATGTATGGATGTACTCTAGGATGTAGAAATAAAATGCACAAATGATTTGTTTTTGTATTTTTCCTCTATCTCATTTTATGAATGCAAAATGTATGCTATGGATGTGCAACGACATAAATATCAGTAATAGTAAATAGATGTAATTAACTTGAATTTAGAAGAAGAAAAATAGAAATTATTTTTGAGCTCGAATTCCTTATGTTTTTGCTTCTTTCAAAATGCATCATGCAATTTCTAAATGCAACGATATGTAGACTTTTAGGACTTGTCACTGATTGGTAGTTTTGTAGCATTTTTATCATCATTGGGCACTTTTCAGAACGGATACCACTTGATTAGTACAACAATCACTAATACCCATTGATATCATGAAAGTATGAATACTATGTTTATTAGAATGTTGGAAATAGACTTAGGCATCAAGGAATAGAATCCAAGATGACAAAATAGTCACCTTTCTTTTATTATATCGAATTCTATGTAAGGAAAGATATTGGACCTGCAATGACTTTGAAAATTCATATCCTTGGGTACATTATGCTTCATATACCTTAGCGAGAATCTGAGTTAGAAAATAGACAAGGAAATTGTTTCAACCTCGCCATAGTTTATACATAACAAAGATTGAGATACATGCGGCTATCCACTCATGGTGGCAGCAATTACCATAAACATATAAGTTAGGTAAAATTGATAGGATCATTTGGAACAATCACCATATACAGAAAACCAAGAAAATGTTATGCCCCCTATCCTTGCAACTCTTTGTCTTTGTGTAGACATCATGGAGTAACTCAGAAGACATAACAACTATCAATTGTGAATCAATCAAATAAAATTCATAACTGCTTAGATGCCCCCAGTTAAAACATCATGGTTACATAAAAGAGTCATAATCAAACTAGGATCAAACTGTGTTTAGGTAGTATTTGAGAAATACTATTGATTCATTTTTCAAGTGCAGTATAGATTCATCAATCAAAAATTTGGAATTCAAGCAATATATGTTCCATGTCTGTGTATTTTTCCTGTTTTCCATCCAATGTAGGTCTTAGGAACACCATTCATGTTAGTGCAATGTTTGTGCTAGCCTTGTTTTGTGAAAAGGGATAGTTTAGTGAAAGCATTGAGAAGCATTGTGTCATGAGACAAACCATCCTATGATGACCTAGTAGACGCAACCTAATATGCTAGAAAAATATTCCCTTAGTGCAAAACGACTTGATCCTAAGATAGAAATGCAGACAAATCCCAAGCAAGGATAATATTTTTGTAAGGAAACAAAGTTGACTCTTAGCACAGGTGTAATCGTGAAGGCTTAGTATCAGCAATGTATTAATAGATAGAGCATAGAATACAAGTGATGCCTCATTGCCCAGTTTTCACCACTCGGCAAAATTTCTTATTATTTTTGCTACTAGGATGCCTGTTTTACCAGGTTGTCAACAAGGCACGTTTCTCTTTTTCAATTTTTTTTTGAATTTTTTTGTAGTATTAAGGCATGTTTTCTAGGTTTTCACCAAGGATACCTTTTATTTAGAACTTTTTCCACTATTTTTGGATTTCTTCAGGATCAATTTTTTGAATATTTTGGTATTTTCTGAGTTTTTCACTATACAGGCTCTGCTAGCCGAACATCAAGCGTAGAACTTCTTCAAATGTAGAGTATTGATAGGATTTGGAAGGACATCTCCCTCAGGTGTAGCCAGTTGATAAGATCCAGTCCCAAAAGTAGCAGTGATAACATAAGGTCCCAACTAGTTAGGTTAAAAAAAAAATTTATGTTCTTTGTTAGGCTGGTTCTTAGGATTCTCCTTTAGGACGAGATCCCCCACTTGAAATTAGCATGGTTTAACCTTTTTATTGTACCCCTTGGACATGCGTTCTTGGTACACCTTTAGATGATCGAACACCTATTTCCTGCGCTGATCAAGTAGGTCTAAAGAATTCACCCTATCAATGGAGTATTTCTCATCAGTAACAAGACCTTGTAAAGATATCTACAAAGATGGTATTTCAACCTCAATAGGTAGTACTAATTCAGTGCCATAGACTAGGTAAAATGGCATGGCTCCTATTGGTGTTCTGATGCTTGTTCTATAGGCCCATAGTGTCGAATTTAGTTGTAAATGTCAGTCTCTGCCGGACTTACTTATAGTTCTATGTAGGATCTTGAGAATATTCTTATTAGATGCCTCAACCTGTCCATTACCTTGAGGATAATAGATTGAGGAGCAATGTTGAGTGATGTGGAACTGTTCATAAAGGTCATCAATGTCTTGGTTTTTAAATTGGCCCCCATTGTCTTTCACAATTGAAGAGGGTATCCCATATCTACAGATAATGTAGTTCAATATGAACATAGCCACCTGTTTGCTAGTGGCTTTGATTAGCAACATAGATTCGACCCACTTCATGAAATACTCAGTGGCTATATGATGAACTTGTGTCCATTTGAAGAATTGGGATGTATTTGTCCAACCAAGTCAAAGGCCCATTGCTGAAATGGCCAATGTGTAATAAAAGGTATAAGTTCTCTGGCAGGATCATGGATGATATTTCCATGTGTCTCGCATTTATGACATGTTTTGGAAAATTGAATAGCATCCTTTTTCCATGGTAGGCCAATAATAGCCTACTCTGAGCGGTTTCTTGGCTAGTGAAAATTTGTTTGAATGTGATCCACATACACCTTTGTGGACTTCTTTTAACGCATGATCTAACTCTTTGAGTTCTAAAAATATAAGAATCATACTGTCAAGACCTTGTCGATATAAGTTATTAGTGATGAGGATATAACACGATGTTGTCCTAATCAAGGCTCTTTTTTCATTTCTTGATAGATTGTTGAGAATGGTTTGGTCAGTTAGGTAAGAAATAATATTAGCATACCAAGATTGGTTTGGGGTGTTCAAAGCATGGATCACTTGGTATTCAAGGGTATCAAAGGAAAGATAGGATAATCCTTCCACCAAGAAGTCATAGAAAAAATGATGTTCCTCCAGTTGTAACATGGATGCCAATGTAGCCATAGCATCTGCAGTCTTACTCTCCATTCTGGGTACTTGCTGGAATGTGATGAAGACAAAGTACTTCTTTAAGTCATCAACCAATTGTTCGTAGGGTGTCAAATTCTCATCTTTTATCTGATAATTTCCATTGACTTGATTGATAATGATCTGGGAGTCACCATACACATGCAACTCTACAATCTTCCATTCCATTGAAAGCTTCAGACCGTTTACCAATGCTTCATATTAAAAAATGTTGTTCGTGCATAGAAACATCAACTTGTAAGACTTGGGTATCTTGTAGCCTTGAGGAGTTATGAACAAAATTCCTTCTCTAGAGCCTTGTTGCGTGAAAGATCCATCAAAGTACATCTTCCATGGATACTCAGTTAGATGCATAATGGTCTCATCAGGGAATTCAATCCTTAAAGGTTCATCATCTTAGAGCGGTGAATCAGCTAGTTGATCTGCAAGGACTTGTCCTTTAATATCCCTCATGTCTACATACTCAATATCAAATTCTCTTAGAATGAGGACCCACTTTTCCAAACATCCTGTTAATGTTGTTTTGCTTAGGAGGTACTTTAAAGGATCTATTTTTGCAATGAGCCTTAGTGTATGTGATAGAATGTAATGCCTCAGTTTTTTTGATGCAAAGATAACTGCTAAGTATGCTTTCTTAGTAATGTCGTAATTTATTTCATAGGAGACCAATGTTCTACTGATGGAGTAGATCACTCTTTCTTTCTTCATTTCATCCTCTTGTGCTAGCAATACTCCTAGTGATGTAGCTATAGCTGAAATATATAGGAGTAATGGCTTTCCATGAATAGGTGTCATAAGAATAGGAGTAGCTAGGTACTCTTTTAATTCTATGAATATGGCTTCACAATGCTCATCCCATTTGAAGGTGACCCCTTTATGTAGTAATTTGGTAAAGGGTTGCGCTCTATCCGCAAGTTGTGATATGAACCTCCTGATTGATTGAAGTCTCCCTAGTAATGTCCTCATTTGACTAATGTTGCGTGGAGGAGTCATCTCTAGTATAGATTTAACCTTTTTTGGGTCTACCTCAATTCCTTTTTCTGAAACAATAAACCCTAAGAGCTTTCCTGATTGGATGCCAAAGGCACACTTCTTTGGATTGATCCTGAGTTGAAATTGCTCCATACAATCCAATATATTTCTTAAGTCAGCAATATGAGTGCTCCTTTCCTTTGATTTAGCTAAGGTGTCATCCACATAATCCTCCATTTTTTTATGCATCATATCACAGAATATAGCAGTCATTTCTCTTTTATATGTAGCAGGTAAAAGTATAAACCCGTGTCACACTTTTATAAAGGAAAAGGACCACAACATGCAAACTGTTCAACTTTAATGACATAAAAGGTGGAATTTGTATTTAGAATTTGAGGATGATGTAAACTAAAGAAATGTGTAAAAATGGATTAATTTTATGTCTATAATTTTTTTTTAAAAAATTGAACAAGAATGTACATAGTTTTTTAATTTTTGAAGTCCACTTTTCCATTGCTGAAAACTGCTAAAAATTTGGGGTCTAGTTCCCTCCAAACAAGTATATGTAAATAATCTATTTTTCCTCTGATTTCAAAATATGTTATAGATAAAATGTATAGCTAGTGCCAAAAAGAAGAAATATTAGTTTTCAATGTATATTTTCTCCGTTATAACTGCTCAAAGTTGAACTTATCTGAAATCGACAGTTTTCATCTCCCTCCAAATTTCCCCTATCAAATCTACACCATTCAAAAAAAAAATTACATATTCTTGAAGAAGACTCTCTCCTCTAGTGTTAAATATAAATTTCAATTTTTTTTATATGATTTACTATTTTTTTATTTATTTGAAGCAACATCTTCTCGAATGTTAAAATACCTACTTGTTCTATTTTTAAATTATAATATATTAGATCTAATCGAAATATTATAAACTTTATATGACAATAATGTTGACTCTGAGCTCTACAAAAGGGTATTTTTTATATTTTTTAAAAATATCATTAAAAAGAGTAGGGGTTATTGAAACATTAATTTTCTGAAATAATTTTATTTCTTTGGTAATTGGTATAAAACATGCATTTAATAGACATTTCCAATTGGGAAAGTTTAACCACTTATCTAGCTTAGCTAAAATGAATCTAGCTAGACCATATGTTTGACGAAAATTAATTTTTATTTAGAAATACTCAAATTTAGCTATGCTGATAAGTGGTTCTGAAACATGACACAAGTTTGTGTTTTTACCCTAGCACCGACATTCTTTAACCCAAATGGCATGGCATTCCAGCAAAAGGTGCCCCATGTGCATGTAAATGCAGTTTTCTCTTGATCCTTAGAGGCAATTTTATCTAATTATAGCCTGAGAAACCATCCATTAATGAATACATTTGGTAGCCTATTGTGAGGTCTATGATCATATCAATATTAGGTAGGGGAAGTCATCCTTAGGACATGCCTTGTTTAAGTTTCTGAAGTATGTATAGATCCGGAGAGATTTATCAGATTTAGACAATGTGACCACATTGAAGATCCATCCTGCATAAGCAATGACTCTAATGAATCCAACTTTCAACAATTTCTCTAGCTCTGCTTTTACTAGCAATTCAACATGAGGATGCATCTTTCTAAGTTTTTGTTTCACAGGTTTGATCCTGGGAGCTATAGACAAGTGGTGCATTATTAACTCAGGATCTAGTATAGGCATACCAGTATAAGACCATGCAAAGTTGATCTTCTTCTCTTTTAGGAACTCGGTGAACTGTGTCTTCTCCTCTTCCGACAAAGATTTTGCTAGGTGTACTATTTGAGGATCTTCAATTATGCCTAGATTAACTGGCTGTGTTGGTTCTATCAGAATGGAAGAACTTTCTTGAAAGTGCTCAGGGAGGATATCAATAATCCCATCCTTTAGCACCTCTGAGAGGTTTTCACCATCAGATACGTCTTTTGTTTTTACTATTTTAGGATCTAACACTGCCACAATGTGGTTTTCACCGTCAGTTCCCTTTTTCTTTTTATTTCTCAATTTTTGACTGAGAAACTTGATATCCTCCTATGACATGTTCATGCTCCTTGCATTGGTGGAAGAGGGCTTAAGGTTCACAAGCGTTTAGATAGAAATCCAAGGTGTACTCATTGGGAAAGTTGAGGATAGGAGTAGGATCTGTATTAGTCCAATCAATTAGGTCTGGATTTATCAAAGACAAGGAGTCAAACTCTGGGAAGGACAGCATCACGTTAGCGTCAAGACTATTAACTGACATGACATGTCATGTTAAGTTAAGTTCTTTGATGTTTAAATCAATAAGAGTTAGATCATCATTAAAAGGGTCATTGTTAGTTATATGTGGACCAAACTCTAGTGACTCGTTAGTAGAACTTTCATCATCATCTCTCCATAAAAGGAGGCTTCTTGCTTGTCGCCTCTGAAGTTCTTCTAGATTTATGAGAACACCAATCTCTCCATCACTGATTGGGGGAAGGAACTCTTCCTCTGCTTCAATAATATCACTATTGTTGGGAGTAGTGTTAGAATGTTCATTGGGTGCTAATGGAGCTGAAAACATGTGAATCACATCTATTTCAATGTCCTCTATAGTGATAGATATCTCATCCCATTCATAATCATGAGAGTGTGTTATTTTATTATCAGATCTATTTAAGAATTCAGCAATAGTTATCTAATGTACTCAATTAGCCACCTATGGATCAAAGTGTGGTAAATCAAGGACATGTGCGATTGTGACTAACTGCCCCTAGTTAGAATGTGAATCTTGTTGTCAGGGTGTGCTCTCTACATATCCATTGCTATCAATGGTACCTCTTGATCATCTTCTATTATGTCTCCTACCTCTTGAATAGGAGCTTGTGGTAATAAGGGGGCACAAAGATCTTGTGGTACTTCAAAGCTTGGTACATAGTGCTCCCCTTGATAGTCAGGATTCTCTATGCCAACATGTAATAACCTTTCATATGACCATTGTTCTAGTTCTGTCTCTTCTATTTCATCACTCCCTTTGTCATAGATCAGACTATCTTTTGAAGTAGGTTTCTCAGATTCATTATTAAAACCTAGTCCTGTTTTGTCTCTGGTATTCTTGAACTCCATGTGCACAGACTCAATAAGTCCTCTTCTTGTGTCTCTTAGAGGTCCTTTTCCTTTGTATCCCATTTGCTTCAGGAGGTCGTATCCTTTACCATAATGCTCTGGGGATATTTCTACATGTTTGACCTCATCTTCCTTTGGTTCTCCTATGTAAATATAGTCCAAGACTACCTTTTCTTCTATGTTATCTAAAGAAGATGTGGATGCCTTAACCATGCTAGTTTCTTTGTGGAATTATGTTATTTGAGATGCAGCAGGTGTGAATGACAAGGAAGGTTTTCCACAGGATCTTGGTGACACCGAAAGTTATTTTAATGATAGTGTCATGTCCAGCTTGTATTCTCCCATACCTTTTTCTTCAAGTTTCAAGGTTTTTCCAAAGCTTTTCATCACCATGTCTTTGGTAGTCTCAGGACCAATTTCATCCATAGCTTCCTTGTTATGTAGAATCATACTACCTACCTTGATATTGTTTCAAGTATAATTAGCATCTACAGGAATTGTTACTTCCACCCCATTATGTGGGAACTTGATACATTGGTGGTAATTAGACAGAAAAACTTGCATTTTGTGGATCCATGGTCTCCCAAACAGGATGTTGTAGGCTAGGGGTAGGTTCAGAACTTGACAGATGACATTTCTTTCAATCAGCCCGACTCTGATGGGTAGAAAAATAAGACCTTTAGAGGATCTTTATTCCTCATCATAAGCTTTGATAGTGATTTTTCTTCTAGATTCAATGGTCTATTCTGAAAGATCTAGTTTCTTGATTAGATTAAGGGTACAGATATTCAATCTTGCCCCTCCATCTATCAATATGCATCCAACATGAGATATATGAATGAGGACTTCAATATGAAGGGGTTGATTATGGGGATGTGTCAATGATTTATCATCCTCTTCAGAAAAGGAGAGGTAATGTGGCACAAAGATGTGATTAACCATCACTTGGAATTTGTCTATATCAAGGTCTTTTGGTACATTTGCAGCATTTAGGGCTTGTTCCAGGATTTCCCTATGCACTGTGGATATTTTAAGCAACTCAAAATGGAAATTTTAGCAGAGGTTCGTTGCAATTGGTCCACCAAATCATACTTTGCTGCAGGAATAGTAACCATGTGTTTTGCTGCTGGTTTGGGGATAGTAACAATAGGAACCTTGGACGTTGATGCTAGTTTTGAAGAGGAATTGGGTCCTTTGATCGTGACTTGCGCTTGGCTCCGAGTCACCGCATTCAATTGGAAAGATGTGTCTTTAACACCTTTGATTGTGACCACATTAATTGATTCATTTTTAATGTCTAGCATATTGATCACGTTATCATTATTGGAATAGGTGTAGTTTACTTCATTATCTTTTCCTTTAGATGTTTCCCCTTTCTCATTATTAGGGAATGGTTTGTTAAATGTTGTATGATCTTTGTTGCTAGTGTGTCCTTCCACTTTGTTTTTTCCTCCTTCAATAAGGTCTTGGATAACATGTTTGAGTTTAAGATAGTTGTTAGTCTTGTGTCCTTTATTTTTTTGAAAGACACAGTAAGAATTATCATCCCACCATCTTGGTTTGACCGTTGGTTCCCATGGTTTAGAATCTAGGATTGTGAGAACTTTGTTGTCTAATAGTGTCTTCAAAATAGTCTCAAGAGTTTCTCCCAAAGGAGTGAATGTTCTTTGATTTTTTTAAGTCCATGGCTGACCCTTACTATTAACATTGTTTGCTTTGCATATGGGGGTTGTTAGCTTGGCATCTTTGCTTGATTGCATGCTGTTAGTCAAATTGAACACCTCAAGTTTATGACCAACATTGGATGCGTCTACTATGCCATTGTTGACAACATTTTTGTTTTGTTTCCACCATTTTGGTTTGGAGTTGGAGTTGTTAGATTTGTTTTCACCTTGAAGAGTGATCTCCCCCTTTTTGACCATAACTTCTTCAATACAGAGTGTGTTCTTGATCATCCTATCGAAGCTAGGGGAGTCTTGCATTTGCAATGCGTAGTTTAACTCGGGTACCAAGTTATTGACAGATATTTCCATTTTCTTAGATTCGAGAATAGCCCTTGAATATCATGCAAATATTTTCCTCCACCTTTGTAGAAAGTGGGTAAAGGATTCGCTAGTCTTTTGTTTAGTGTTGCATAGATCCATCATTGTCACATCATGCTGGATATTATAGGAGTAATGTTGGATAAATTTTTGAATTAACTCCTCAAATTTTTTTTACCTTAGATGTAAGCTTTGAGAACCATTCCATGGCGTTTCCTCCTAGACTTCTAGGAAAAATCTGCATGAGGTATGTAGGTTCATGCATGTACTCTATGCTAAGAGCACAAAATTCTTTAACATGGTCATGTGGATCGGTCTCTCCCGTATACTTGTCATATTTTGGCCTTGCCATGTTGGGAGGGAATGGAACCATAGTGATACTCTTGTTGAAAGGAAATGGACAAATGGAGTCCATAGAGTATTTTGTCTTGGGTTTAGCCTTCTCCTGTTTGAGATTTGCAAGCTCTATTTGCATCAAGGTGAGTTGTTTGGCAAGAATAGATATAGGATTTGGCACCTCCTTTTCTTTTATTTTTTCCACATCATAATCCTTGGGTAACTTTATGCTAGTGGATGCTAGGTGGAGAAATTATTTCTCTTTATCTTCGTCAATCATATTTTCCATTGTCTTTTGGAATTTCTTGCTCTGTTTGAGTTTATTGTACTCTTCTTTAGTGATGTCTTCCTCACTGCCTGATTCAAATATAGGATGATCAAATGTGGGTTCTTCTTCTTCATTGATATCTTCGTGCTTTTGGTTTTTTCTATTATCATATTTGTCAAAAGCCTCACTCCATCCATGAGTGGACCTGTCCATTTTTGGAGAGTCTAGATCGAGTAGGGAACTACGAGATGTTTCTCCTTGAAAGTGTAGTGATTTAGAAAGTACTCTCGATCCTTTAGAGGTGTAATTTTTGTGTCTTGTGTTAACCATGTATCTGTATCTCAACTTCATCAAAGTTTCTCGATAGTGTCAGGTAGTACCTCAAATCGTTCAAGTGAGTGTGTCTAGGTGGAAGTATCATTTATATCTTGGTGGAAGTAAATGATTCTAGCATCAGAGGGTTAGAATTCCCTGATAGAGTGAGCTGGGAATCAATTTGTTGTAAAAATTAGATAGACCACACGTATTGAGATAGATTGCGAGAAACTGATAGGATATGCAAGGTAGACATCTAAAAAAGTGTTTCAACACAGCAACAGGGAGACCAAAAAAGACAACAGTGACAGACTAAAGAGCCAAAAGGGTATCCAAATCAACTGAGTTTTTATTAGAAACTATTCTACAAGTGCCCACTATCCTAGATATGAGCCCCTAGATGCGAGCCAAGAAATATAGTATGCAAGCTTCTAATGACCCTGGATGCGAGCTTTAACGCTCGATGCGATGATGTGCTGCCCAGATACAAGCCAGGATACTAGATATGAGCTAGGATACCAAATACGAGCCAGGAAATTTAGGATGTGAGTTTCTAATGTCTCTATCAGATTTTACCAGTTTTGAAAATTTTGTCTTGGAAGTGCGTGAAGTTTGTTTGATTACAGATTGTGTTTTGAGACCTGTTAGTAGGTGAAAAAAATATGTGTAGACCAAGGATTGAATTTTGTTTCTTATTTTGAAGGATTTTATCTTGGTAGTGATCTTTCAGATACATCCAGTAGATTTGCATTATTAAGGGAACAAACATATCCGTATGTCCTATTTTCTAGTTGGAGGATGAAAATCCTTGCTCGTTGACTTAGGTACACACTCAAATGCTAATCAAATATAACCATCACCAAGCAAGCAATGGCTCCAGTCATGATATTGTATTAGCCAACTCTAAATGCAAGTGAGGGCATGATATGACAAGTGTCTTGGGGCAATTACTTTTTTCCTTGCATAAGGATTATCACCCTTTCGGGGATGAATCGGGTAGTTTGGCTACAAATTTCATTCTTTATGATGGGGCAATCTATTCAAAACCATCTCCCATATAATTTCACAAGGAAAAATTGAGTCATATAGCCCTATGAGTACTCAAATATGTGTAGTCTCACAAGCAAGATTCAAGCGGCTCTGCTCTACACATACCCAAGCATGTTCAAGGAATTATTTCAAAATTCCAAGAACAAAACTGGCTCTGTCTTCCGAGGCTTTGGCCTATGAGGAAGAAATTATTTATAGTGAGTTGAAAGGGTTGGCGTAAAACCTATCCTCACTTGGGTCATTTCTGGGAGATTTTTTCCTCAACCGGCAGGCCCTCTACTGCTAAATAAGCATACAAAGGATTGGCGAGTGTAGGATGTCTAGATTTTTTATTCTTCAAAAGAAGAAGAGCATACTCTCCTAATCCATGTATTTTTCTCCCAAAACATGCAAATCAATGTTTATTCCCTCAAGATATGTTGAGCCTGATTTAGATATTCCTAAGTTAATGAAAACAGGATGCATGAAAGAAAATTTTTTTTGTTCAATTACCCGCAATATTAAGTGATTTTCTTATTTAATTTTAGATCCCAAAATGAATTAAACGATGTAACTTTGTTCAATTATCCCACAATATTTAGTGATTAGCTTTTCCAATTACTGATTTCCAAAATGAATTAGAGTGTGAGTTTGTTGGTCCATTTACCCCCAAAATATTTCGCAAGTGTTAAACCAACGTCTGATTTTTTTATTTTCCTTAACGGAAAAGAGCATAATAATCTGGTCGATTTAACATTGAGAAAATGTTTTTAAGTTTTGAAAAATTTGTAAATGGTTAGTATTGAAATCAGCTCAAAACATCTACAAACACACACATTAGGCAAGTCTTCTCACTTCCTTATCAGCAACTTGCAAGCACTCGTTAGGCTATCAAAAGATCAAATCAACAATTGGTTAAAGTGTTAGGGGTTAGGTAATGAAGTTCACAACAATTTCAACTAGATTCGATCCTAGAAATATGGGATACGATATAACAAATTGGATATGAGCCTCTGCTACCAGATGCGATAGAATGTTCACCAAATGTGAGCCTATACTGAAAATGACCCAGGAAATCCTGGATGCCTCAATTTCTGCGGTGTGAGAATTTATCCCGGATGTGAGCTTCTGCTACCAGAAACTACTCTGGACCTGAAAACTGGGAAGATAAATTGGTGAAAATGGAGTTAAAATGAGGCAAAATCTAGAATCGAGCCCCATGGTGGGCGCCATAAATGTGTGTGTGAAATAGTACACCTGTTACCTGGGACATGACACTTCAATAGATCATTATGTTAGTGAAAATAGGGTTAGTAAACCATGGAAATCCACTAAAATTGACCTATTTCTTTCTAACTAGGAAGAGTGTGAAAAAAAACATAATAGCCCTCTGATTATACCTTTTCCAATGACATATATGACCTAGCATGAAATATTTTATTCAAAACTAATCTAAATCATAAAGAAACATGTATATTAGCTCTAAAATGAAGATAATAACAATGCCTAATATTAAAGCTAAAATGAAACATGAATTCACAAATGATCTAAGTAGCATAACAATACATTTTCAATCTAAAATTTAGGCTTATTTGAACTCAAAAACTCCTTCTATTTATAGAAGAAATGAGGAGAGAGAGGGGGACAAGGGTCATTAATGGAGTTGTAAAACCCATTAATGAGGTGTAAGAGCAATAAATTCCAAAGGCATTCATGAGGCATGGGCTTGAGGAGTATGCATTAAATGCAAGCATTTAAGAGCCATGGTGAGGGTGTAAGAGGAAAGCTTGAGAAGGTGGACTTAGAGAGATTTAAGCTTGAGAAAGTTGACTTTCTCAAGTGGGTTGAGTTCCTAATCACATTTTTAGGAATGTGACATCATTAGGAGGTGGGTTAGAAGGGGATTAAGATTAGGATTAGATTTAGCATGGGGTGAAT
>MU225334.1:603756-625508 GCA_018584345.1 Thuja plicata | reverse complement strand
TGGGGTTTAGGGGAATATTAATGAAATGAATTATATTAAATATATTCATTCAAAAATAGGAATATTAATTATTTAAGCTTTTTATTGCTTTAGATAATTAATTAGGACTATAGCCAATTAATTAGATCAATTTAGGCTAGCATATAGGCTTTTGCAAGTGATTTAGAATATAATAGGGATTTATTTAATTTCTTTTCAATTAATTACCTTAGCCATGTTTGATTTGAATTGATTTAAATTAAATTTATTGTTTTTGATTGGCTAAGGTGATTAATAAAATTTAGTTATTAGATCACTTAGGAGATTAAATTTGATTTGAATGAATTATGGCAGCTGATTGAAGAGTTGTCTGAACATAATTGGGGGTATGATCACACTTAGGGAAAATAGGGTCTATGGTCAGAGTAGACCAAATCTAGGTGGTTACAGCCCTACCTAAACATGAATATGAAAGATCACCCATCCTTATTAAACCAACAGATAAAGTTAACATTGGCACCAAAGAGGATCCTAAGTTTGTTCATCTAGCAACATCTTTGAGTCCATAAGAAAGAAAGGAGTTCATCGAATTCTTTCAAGAAAAGAAAATTAAGTTTGTGTGGTCTTATGCCAACATGCCAGGGTTAGATCGAAGCTTCACAATGCATCATTTAAATGTGAAACCCGGTGTGAATCCTGTAAAGCAAAAATTCAGAAAGATGCACCCTCATGTGGCACTTTTAGTAAAAGAAAAATTGGAAAAGCTCCTCAAGGTTGGATTCATAAGAGTAACTAAATATGCAGAATGGATATCCAACATTTTATTGGTAACAAAACATGACAAATATATTAGAGTTTGCACAAATTTTAGAGATCTCAATCTTTCTTTCCCAAAAGATGATTTTCCACTACCTAGCATTGATACAATAGTGGACTTAACAGCAGGTCATTCTATTCTTTCCTGGATGAATGGATTTAGTGGATACAATCAAATCTAAAATGCACCCAAAGACCAAGAGAAGATAGCTTTTACATGCCCATGGGGAACCTTTTGTTGGAATGTGATTCCCTTCGGTCTCAAAAATGCTAGAGCAACTTACCAAAGAGCAATGACTACCATCTTCCACGATATGATGCATACCTTTTTAGAAGACTATGTGGATGATATTCTAGAAAATTCACAAGAAAGAAAGGATAATTTACCAATATTAGACAAGATCTTCACAAGGTTAGAACAATTCAAAGTGAGACTCAATCCAAAGAAGTGTACTTTTGGGGTACAATCCAGCAAACTCTTAGGTTACATTGTTTCTACAAAAGGCATTGAAGTAGATCCTGAGAAAGTACAAGAAATAATGGACATGGAAATACCTAAGAATATTATCCAAATGAGGTATCTTCAAGGAATACTTCAATCTATAAGGAGGTTCATCTCCCAATTGGTAGAAAAATTCCATTCATTCACAAGGTTGCTACATAAAGACACTATTTTTACATGGGATGAAGAGTGTGACAAAGCTTTCCAATTGTTAAAAACATACTTGGTGAATCCACCCATATTAATTTCACCTATTAAAGGAAAACCTTTGTTACTTTACATATCAGCAACAGAAAAATCTTTAGGGGTTCTATTGGCACAAGAAGACAATGAAGGAAAAGAAAGAGCCATTTACTACTTAAGTAGAACATTGATAAAGTATGAATTTAATTATAGATTCATGGAAAGGGCTTGCCTAGCTATCATTTTTTCCTCTCAAAAGCTTAGACATTACATGTCGATGCATAAAGTGAAGTTAATTGCCAAAATTGATCCTTTGAAGTGTCTACTTAGTAAAACAGCCCTAATAGGAATAATTGCAAAGTGGGTGATGGTACTTAGTGAGTTTGACATTGAGTACATGGATAGGAAACAAATCAAGGGACAAGTCATTATTGATCAATTGGACGAACATCCTTTAGAGTCTACACATCCAATTAAAGTTGAATTTACTGATTCAAAGATTGTTAATATGGAAGCAAAGACATGGACTTTATATTTCGATGGATCCTATACTCAAAGTGGTTCAGAGGTAGGAATTCTTTTGATAACACCTCAAGGTTGCACAATTCTAAAATCTTACAAACTTTTGTTTCCTTGCACAAATAATATTGTTG
Source organism: Thuja plicata (assembly GCA_018584345.1). Classification (NCBI taxonomy): domain Eukaryota; kingdom Viridiplantae; phylum Streptophyta; class Pinopsida; order Cupressales; family Cupressaceae; genus Thuja; species Thuja plicata. Next base: position 623,375 of record MU225334.1, on the reverse strand, counting down.
AATATGAAGCTTTGGTCATAGGTCTCAAAATGGCTTTGGAATGGAATGTCATAGAATTACAAGTTTATGGAGACTCTCAATTAGTCATCAATGAAATCAATGATGAATACAATACCAAAGATGAAAAATTGATGCCATATAAAAGGATGGTGGATGATTGGAAAAAATATTTTTCTTTGAATACCTTTGAGAAAATTCCAAGAGACAAAAATAGAGCAGCCGATGCAATGACTACTTTAGCTTCATTACTCCAAATGCCTGATCAGAATGCAAGGTACAAATGATTGGTGGAAGAGTTGGAAAAACTGGCATTTGACTTACTCGATACCCAAATAATTTCCCTTCTTAATGGACATGACTCACCTTGGTATGGACCAATTTATACTTATCTTAAAAACCAAACCTTACCTTTGGACCAAACCTGAGCCCAAAAATGACATTTCATAAGACAATCATCTTGTTATACCATCCTATCTGACACATTGTATCGTAAGGGTCTTGATGGAATGCTCCTTAGAGGAATCTAGGTTAGCTTTAAGAGATGTCCACGAGGGGATTTGTGGGTCACATTCTAGAGGATTAAATTTAGCAAAGAAAATCCTTCGCATGGGGTATTTTTGGAAAACCTTAGAAAAAGATGCTTGTCAATTTGTGAAAGTTTGTGCTAAATGCCAATATCACAGAGACATGACTCGTGCACCGATGCAAGAATTACATCCTTTTGTCAAACCATCTCCATTTTATCAATGGGGTTTTAATCTTATTGCCATGATTTACCCACCATCTTCTAATGGACATAAATATATCCTCACAACGATAGAATATTTCACTAAGTGGGTAGAGGTTGTTCCTTTGACAAATGCCACAGGGAAGAAGATTTCCATGTTTATCTTTAATCACATTATTTGTCAATATGGTATTCCTCATGCCATCATTACGGACAATGTAAAATAGTTCAAGAACAAAGATGTGGATGAACTTTGTGAAACATTTCATATTATTCACCATTCTTCCTCCATTTACTATCCTTAAGGTAATGGACAAGCCGAAACTACAAACAAGAACATTCTCAAAATATTGAAGAGATCGATTGACAAGTCAGGATGAGATTGGCATATTTAGATAAACCCGACATTGTGGGCCTATAGAACTAGCATCCATACACCAACAGGAGCTACACCATTTTCCTTGGTTTATGGGGTCGAAGTTGTTCTACCTTTAGAAGTTGAAATACCATCCCTAAGAGTGTCATTTCATGGATTAATCATAGATGAGGATTATAGGGTTGCCTGACTTCAACAATTGGAATTGTTGGAGGAACATCAAACACAAGCATATGATCATTTGAAAGCATATCAAAATTGAATTTCAGGAAACTACAACAAGCACATCAAACCAATATCCTTTCAAGTGGGAGACTTAGTGTTAAGAGAAACCCCTAGAAATTAGGCAGATAGGGGAAATAAAGGAAAATGGGAAGAAAATTGGCTTGGTCCTTTTGTAATTGTTTCTTCTTTTGGAACGGGAATATACAAACTAGCTAATTGTGAAGGGGATGAGTTGCAAGAACCCATTAATAGCATACATTTAAAGAGGTTTCATACCTAATCATGTGAAAGAGAATCAGATGAAAGAGTATCAGATGAGAGTATCAGATGAGTTAGCATCTTCTTTGTACATGAGAAAAAAGTAAAAATCCAAAAAAAAAAAAAGGAGAAAAGATCAAAATACAAAAAAAAATAGAAAGATCAAAAAGCCAAAAACATTGGAAAAGCAGAAAAATTAGAAAAATGAGAAAATTGAGCATGAAGAAATCAAAAACATTGAAAATTAAAAAAAAATGTTGTCTTGGTGACAACCTAGAAAATAGGCGCCTTGATGATAATATAAAAAAATTGAAAAAATTGAAAATTTTGAAAAAGAGAAAAGTGCCTTGGTGAAAACCTAGCAATAGGTGCCTTGGTAATAAAAAAAGCAAAAAAGAGAAAGAGAGAAATAATCCCAAAAGGTGAAAACCTGGAAACAGGTGCCTTTTGTCCCTTAGGTCTTTCCTAGTCACATTTGTACATATTGCCTTTCACCATCTCATTTGTACATATCCTCATTGCATCCATCATTTGTGCAATCATAATAAAGCCTTTCAGCTGCATTGTTGCATTCTAGGTCTTATTTGCCCTAAAGTTTCACATTGATCACATTTATCACTTGGGGGAAAACATCATGGATTTTGGTACCAAACGGATTCAAAAGTGCAACATCTTGATCACACGACAGAAGCAGATTTTCAGATTTAGAGGAGAGTTATTTTTGAAACCTTTGATGGATATCATTGTTCAACCAAACAGTTTGATCCTACAACATGATCCTTGAGTTTCATTGACTTATTTTATCAGGATTAAAAATTGACAACACCTTAAATGATCAGAATGTTTGGAATTCTTTTTGAAAATATTGATACATTGCAATACACTTGAAATTTTTGATGATTTTTTCGAGTCATGTCTTTTTAGCTCATCGATGATGTTTCGACTAGATTGGGGATGATGAAGACATGATGTTTTCTTGGCTTTTGTGTGACTTTTTTGAGGAAAATCCTTTAACTTGTGTGAATTTGTCTAAGGACATGATCATTCAAGAACCATCGAGGACATTCATATAGGAAGGAGGATTAACCTTTGTTTGTTTATCCAAAAGGATACCTTGGCTATTTAGATCTTCAATAGCTTAATACCAAAATCCACTTGCAACATTGAATCTGTTGAAACCGGTATTCATACTCCCGTAGTTGTTCATTCAACTAGTGAGGGTTGTACTAGGTTCCTAAAGAGGTTACCAACTGAGATGAAAGTCATATTTATATTCTTATGGTCGCAGTGGCACCAATAAGGATTATATCAACTCTGAGTTCCACAATGCTCAATGATGAAAATATATCTCTTTTGCATTTCTTTCACAAAAATCTAGTGACCTTTAGTTGCATTGCATATTCATGTTAGATTAATTATATTATTTAGAGTAATGTTTTCCAAGTACAAGGGGGTTCATCATTTTTTAGGGTTACATCAAATTCAATGGTTTCAAATGAATTCTGTGAGATTATATTTTGCATTCATTCATAGCATTAATCATTATTTATACATATCTTGAGAAAATTAAAAGAAAAGATACATTAATCATTATTCATTTATCCTTCATCTTGTAGAATTGCATTTCATAAACTAAGTTGCATACATCAAAATCCAAAAAGATAGTTTCATATATTTTACCATTGCACTAAGTATTGCATCCATATCATTGCATTGCATAAACCATACATCAAGTTACAATCAAAATCATATAGAAATAGTTTCATAATCATCATTTTCATCCATATATCTATGTCATAATCTAAGACATAAATAAAAAAGTAAGTGCATCATAGACGTCATATAGATCTACATATAAAGAAATCTCACATCATTAATCAACATCAAATGGAAATCAATCAAAGAGAATCATAGATAAATTTCCATCATCTAATGTCTATAACAAATCTGTATATCAAAGATACATCGACAAAATGATCCATACAATAATCCTGATCAAAACTCCATATGATACATTAATGCAATATCTGGATATCATGCTAGTGTCTATCTCAAGACCTAGCCGGGGCACCTGATCCATCTCCAGCAGCACCTGATCCATCCCCTGACCCATCAGGACCCCTGTCATCTGATCTATCCTGAGTGGAAGGAGGTGCCTAACTCATGCTAGCACTCTTAAGTAACTGAGCCATCATAGCCAAGAACTATTGTAACATTGTAGTCACCTGATCCAAGTGTCTAGTCACTGCAGTCATCCCTACCTATAATCCTCACACATCTTGTACTAAGCTATCAACAATAGGAGGAAATGGAGGTGCCTGAGTTGCATGTCATGCCTGAGGCACTAATGGTACCTGTGGTATCACCTATATTTGAGGTGCACCTTGAACCTGTGTTGTACTAACCTATGGATCTACCTGAGGGGGTACCTGTCTCTGTGGAGATGCTGGTATCTATGGATCTTGACCCTGTAAAGCAACCTATAATGGAACCTATTTGGCTACCTATACTCATCTCTATCTCTGTCTAGCCCAAGCTATAGTTGGAATGGCCTAAACTTGTCTCTGCATCAGTACTTGTACCCACCTATGTCTAGGCTATCTAAACCCACCACCTCAAGCTCTCACATGTCCACCCCGCATCCAAGGTCTTGCAGCTCTTTGTACCCAAGGAGCCCTAGGTACTCTCTATACTCTCTACCTCTAGGGTCTCCTTCCACCATCACCACCATCATCTCCATCTCCATCATTAACAGACAGCTCATCCACATCAGGAATAGGCTCTGCCAGATCTATGAATCTCATAAATCTATGTCAAGAAAACCACTCTTGATACTCAGCGGACATACCTGCATCGTCCACATGCTCCATAATATTCCATTTGACATGGCCTAGCCACTCGATCTTTGCACATACAAATTGATAATAAACCTGAGCTCCCCACATGGATTTCTCTGCCTGTACTCTAGCATACAATGTCATACCCTGCGACATATCCTACACACAACCATATTGTTGGAGAACACTCCCAAAGAAAAATCTCTCTATACATATTGGTGATTGACCAATCATCCACTAAGGGGAAAACATATATGGAAGCTCATCATTGTCCTCTCTCCATCCCTCATAGCCCAAGTATGATCTTCATACTACCTGATCAATATCATCGATAGTCCAACGCTAGAATTCAACCTTTCCCAAACGATGTTGGAAAATCATGCCATCATATAGAAATGCATGTGTATCCTCAACCTCGCACTTGTGTTGATATAGGTCTGGTAATAGGGATATGCTCCTAGGTCCATAGCTATAACAACACTGCACCTACATATATAGCCACGATGGGCCTATACACAACCTCATGTAAATCATGATATAACTATGCAAGCATGCAAGATCCCCAGTCTAATCTCTGAGGATGAGAAATCAAGTCCTCTAGTATGCGGCCCCATCTGACTAAAAAGCCATGACCTCTCTTATCTGGTAAGAGAAGTCCTCCAATCATTGCTCCTAGAAAAGCTGGAAAAGTAGGGAATGAAGCAAACTATGCCCATGTAATGCTATCATCATGAATAGTGGCATCTTTGAACACCCATCTACATGCACTACCATCATAGACTTGATCATAGTAAACCCGCTCTCCACAGGTCAGGATCCTCAGCAATCTATATACATCCTCTGGCGTGATGGTCATCTTACCAAGGGGTAGATGAAAAGTATTATGGTCAGAGTGCCAATGCTCTACCATAGCTATCAATAAACCTCAGTTCAGCTGAAATTGAGGGAGATTAAGAAGGAATCTGAGCCAACATGTCTCGATCATTTGTTTCTTTGGAGGGGTCAGCTCATCAACCAGGTCAAAGACCCAAGACGTTGCATTTTTTACATACAACTTACGGTAATGTGCCTACATTTTGCAAATGAAGTGAATTATATTAGTATCTTTCTATTGGTGGATCATTCTAAGTCAATCAAACATATTAAATATATATTTTCTCTTTTCAAACGCATCAACCTATTATTCCTAACCTCTAGATCTTGAGAAGGGATCAATTTGAAATATCTTTTAATCAATCTGATTGACACATCGAACATTTACTGGTACTATTATTCTAATATCCTACACACTGAGTAACATCATTCAATCACATCTTTTTAGCTTGGAAATTACTCTGGTCATCTAGACGATCAATCGAAGACAACTTGTTCTATCTAAAATCAGGTTCTCATTAAAAATCATAGTACGCATCACTTGATTAAGTGGAAACATCATTTCACGCTATGCATCTTTGGAAACTTCATACGCATCATTTGACTATGTGGACATAGAATTTCACTACTCTACGCATCATTAAAAAGCTCTGAAGCGGCATTTTGCTAAATCTAATCTAGAAAGCATAAAAAATGACAATAGATACTATCAAAAAGAGCAATAAACGCACCAGGATGGTTCAAATCACTCACTAAAGGTCCATAGTGAGGAGGTCTCTGATACCGGTGTGCTCTCTCAAATTGATGCTCTCGGATAGGGACCACCATTGCTCTCAATCACAGCAAAATCAGAGAAAAATCTCAAAAGTAAAACGTGAAAATGAATAGTAAATTTCCATTTTTTCAACCTATTTAAGCTATTTTGACCTAATTTTGGAAATATTTTTAACCCCTGGGACCTAAATCTGCATTTTCTTCACACTGGGGCATCTTGTGGTCTTATCATCATTCTTATTAATGTTTTCAAAAATGAAATCATTTAGATATACTTTTACATCAATCACATCATATTGACATCAGGACATCAAAATGTTTTCATTTCTGAGGGGGCATATATTAACAGATCATCAAATCAAGCTATCAAATCTAGGGCATTAAAATTTTAAAATTTTATCAGTGGGGCATTTTGCATCTTATCAATCAAAGTTTCAAATCCAAGTTGTGAATCAGGGTATCAAATCAAATCAGAGTTGTGAATCAGGTTTTTATCATCAAATCATATCAGTGCATCAAATCAAATCAAAATTATGAATCAGGATTTCAAATCAATCCGGTTATCAATTATCTTATTAGGGTTTCAAATCAATCAGTTTTTCAAATTAGATCAGTTTATCAATCAATCAATCAGTATCAAATCAGTGATTAGGACATGCAATTTTCTTTGAATCAATGCACTTCGCACATCAATTCAAAGAGGGGAATTTGTAGACACCCAAAATTGACCAGGTGTCTTATTATCATCAAAATCTGCAAATCTCAGGAAATCTCAGCAAAATGCTTCAAATGCTTCAAAATAGATTAAAATCAATTAAATGGAAATTTATCAATCAAAGTTGATTAAATCAAATTTAAATCAAGAGATTAATTAACCATGAAATCAAATAATTAATTACAAGCCTAAAAGGATCAATCAAATTATGCAATTGATTTTAATCAATTAATTGTATAGTTTAAATAAAAAACCAAATTGAACCTATTCCTTACATGGCTAAATTAATTAAATGATTGAATTAATTAAATTACTAATATCTTTTCAACACAAATAAAAGAGCCAATGAGAATTGAGAACACACTTGCACATGGATCACTCCAATTTTGCATCTCAACATCTCATTTTCCCTTTTAAATCTCATCCACTCATCTTTTCCCACCCTTTGAGGACAACATTTAAATGGTCCCCTTATTTGAAACCATTTGAGAGATCAAACTCAACCAAGGATTAAACCATGGTCAATTCACTCTACCCCCTACCCTTGGGATTTTACTATAAATATAAGTCATTTTCAAGCATAAGGATATCCTAGAAAATTCAAATGCAAAGCATCCTCATTATAGGCAATTTCATAGTAATTTGAGCAATAGTGAGAGCATTTTTCAGTAAATTGAGAGATCATTTCAATTCATGAGAGCATTTGAATCCTTTTTGTATCAAGATTGAGAAGAATTGAGAGCTAGATTAGGCATTTTATCATCAATTTCTCATTCTAGGAAGGTCACTAGTAGAGATTAAGGCTGAGAGCTCTACTTGCAAAGTCTAGTTAGAGAACCATGAGATGTTATGGATTTTAAATGCAGTTCTTTAGATTAATTTGTTTATTTATTTCAATAGAATTGTGCTTAATTGTCCTAATTTCATGAAGGTGTATTAATTCACACACAAGAAGAAATAGGTCAATTTTAGTGATTGATATGCTTGCTAACCCTTTATTTTACTAATACAATGACTTATTGAAGTGTTGTGTTGCAGCTGCAGGAACCACAAAATAGAACACACGTATACTAGGATTATACATCATTTGGACTTATCGCACATGAGATTTTGCAAATTCTTTGCTTGACTGTCCTATTCTTTATTTTCCTAGTAATTCATTGTGTTTTTTGACCATTTTGTGATCTTCCGATGGGAATCTCCATACGCAATCATGTCATCTCATTGTTACATTTGAGGTCGACTTTATTATATGATTGCATCTCTTATTTTGTATATTGGAGACTAAACCTGATGATTTTGGGTCCTAACCTATTTGTTGTAATGTGTTTTCTCAATTATTGGGAAATATGTGATCTTTACTAGGCCAATCTGATGTTGTGATTTCTTTATAAGCTTATGGACTTATTCCTAAGGGGAGGGTGATATTTATAAGATTATTTGGCTTATTTTGGTTAGTTTGTGTAAGGGTTTTATGATCATAATCATGCCTATATGATTGGCATGTGAGACTCATTGTTGTAGATCTGTTGTAAATGATTTTCTGATAATAATTTAAAGATGGTCTCTCATTTCTATCCATATTGGCTTATATTTTCCATTGTGTTGTATTATCTGCAAGGATTGGACTGATCTCTTTGATTTTTCTCCATCCTTGACCTCTTTAAGTGGTATTAGAGCATGTTTGTGCAACCTAGGTTTGATTGTGGAGTGGCATTTGAAGGGATCTGACCTACAGCTACTAAATATTATAAAAATGGCCATAAGAAATGCTAGACGTGGAGCTAGGAATGTTGATCCAGTGGTCTTAGACTTGTTGAGATAAATTTATGCCAGATTAGAAGTAGTAGAGACTCCTTAGAGGAGAGGACAACATATAGAAGATGCAAGTAATGAAGAAGGAGATGAACAAAATTAGGAACCATCAGTTGAAGGAGAGAACAATGGGGCACAACTAGAGTTGAATCATGAAGAGGAGAGGTTCATTAGAGTATTGACTAATGTTAATAGGAGACCTCATTTCAATGCACCTGATTATCATAGCAATCTAGATGCTCATAAAATGATAGACTGGATCATAGAGATGGATAATTATTTTGAACTTGGAGGAACTAATGAAGAGAAGAAGGTAAATTATGCCTGTACTAAGTTAAAAGGACATGCATCCCTATGGTAGCAACATTTGCAGACAAATTAGCAAAGAAGGGGCAAAGACAAGATCAAATCTTGGGATATGATAGTGAATAATTTGAAGGATAATTTTTTTACTAAGGAATACCAAGTAAGTTTGTTTATAAAGTTGCAGAACTTGAAGCAAAGAGATCTAAGTGTTAAAATTTATATTGAAGAGCTCTACAAGTTGAACATCAGATTGGGTCATATAGATGAAGAGGTTGAACAATTTTCTCAGTATCTTAATGGTTTGAGGATATCCATACAAGATGAAAGAAGTCTCTTGTAGATTAGGAGTGTGGAAGCCTTATAAGTGGGCCTTGAAGTCTGAAGAGAAGCTAAATAGAAGGCATGAGAAAAGACAAAGAGGTAGAGGAGGAAGATTCCGAAGAGGTAGAGGTAGGTCTTCTACAGATCAAGGTAAAAGTAAGTCAAAAGTTAAGGACACTGATCATTATAGACGGGAGTTCCTACCAGAATGAAGGAAATGGTAGTGGTGAAATGAGGAAGTTCAATGGCACTTGTTTCAAATGTGGTGAAGTAGGACATAGAACCAAAGAATGAAAGAAAGGTAACTCTGAGAAGAAGGTAGAAGGCAGTAGGAGAAAAACACTTTTTGATGAAGAGTCCACCATTTTAGTGAACAAAAATCAAGTAGAGGAAGGTGCAACCTTGATGACTAGGAGAATCATATACCATAGAGAACAAGAGAAGGAGTCTATACAAAGGAATAATTTGTTCAGAACTAGATGTAAGATACAAAACAAGGTGTGTAATATTGTCATAGATAGTGGTAGTTCTGATAATATTTATTTAGAGTATTTGATTGACAAATTGAAGTTGCAGAGGATGGAACATCCTAAACCCTATAAGATTGCATGGACACAACAACACTGCCTAGTTAAATTCAAGATTGGGAAGTATTATGGTGAGGTTTTGTATGATATTATTCCTATGGATGTATGTCATATCTTTTTGGGTAGACCATGGCAGTATGATAGGCAAGTTATACATTATGGTAGAAGGAATGTTTACACTATTGTTGCAAATGGGATGAATCAAAACTTGTTACCTTTAGAGGAACCTCTTAAGAGTGAAGTATGTACCAGTGCATAATTTTTCTAGTGGATGGAAGGAATTTTTTGGATGGCATGAAGCATAATAATGTGTGTGTTTCCTTAGTACCTAAGGAGTATTAGAAGAATGTCTTGGTAGAATAACATCCTAAATAAATCATTGGATTGTTGAATGAGTATGCTGGCATCATATCAGATAATATACCTGATGGATTACCACCAGTTAGAAGTATTAGTCATTGCATGGATTTGATACTAGGGACTATTTTTCCTAATAAAATAGCATATAGGATGACACCAGCACAGAATGAATAAATCAATAGGCAAGTGAAATATTTTTTGTAGAGAGGGTTGATCAGAGAAATTTTGAGCCCATGTATAGTGTATGCACTGTTAGAACCTAAGAAAGATGGATAATGGAGGATGTGTACTAATTCAAGAGCTATCAATCAGATTACAATTAAGTAACGGTTTGTTTTTCCAAGGATAGATGATTTGATGGATTGTTTGAGTGGGGATAAGTATTTATTTAAGATAGACTTGAATAGTGGATATCATCATATTAGAATTAGAGAATGTGATGAGTGGAAGACTACATTTAAGACAAATGAAGGATTGTATGAGTGGTTGGTAATGCCATTTATATTGTCTAATGCACCTAGTACTTTCATGAGGCTAATGAATGAAGTCTTGAAGAGATTCTTAGGTAATTTTTTCATTGTATATTTGGATGATATCTTGATTTTTAGTAAGAGCCCAGAGGAACATTTGATGCATGTTAAACAAGTATTGTTGAGGTTAAGGGAAGATAAGTTGTTGATAAACATCAAGAAGTGTACTTTCATGAAGGAGGAGTTAGTATACTTAGGGTTTGTAATATATGTTGAAGGATTGAAGATGGATCCTAAGAAATTTAGAGCCATTATTGAGTGGCATACACTGGAGAATGTTGGGGAGGTAAGATAATTTCATGGGTCGGCTAGTTTATATAGGAAGTTCATCAAGAACTTTAGTTCAATCTGTGGAGCAATGAATGGAAATATAAGAGGAGATAGAAAGGATTTCAAATGGACACATGGGGCACAAAGGAGTTTTTCATTGTTGAAGCAGAAGGTGAAAGAATAATCGGTGTTATCTTTACTTGATTTCAATAAGTATTTCAAGTATATTGTGATGCTAGTGGAAATGCAATTGCAATTGCCTTGACTAAAGAAGGAAAACATGATTCTTATTTTAGTGAGAAGTTGAATGATGCTAAGACAAGGTATTTAGTGTATGATCAGAAATTCTATGTTATAATCCAAGATTTAAGGAAATGGAGACATTATTTTTTACTCGGGGAGTTTGTACTATAGATTGATCATCAAGCATTGAAGTATTTGAGCAGACAAGGTAAGTTGAATCAAAAACATGTGAGATGGGTTGATTTTATACATAGATATACATTTGTGTTGAAACATAAGAGTGGCATGTCAAATAAATTGTTGATTCTTTGAGTAGGAGAAGGACTTTGTTAACTAAGATGAAAATTGTAGCATTGGGATTTGATGAATTGAATGTCTTGTTTGAGGAAGATCTAGATTTTAGTGAACCTTAGAAGGCTTGTAAGGAACCTATTGTTTCTGATAGAAGTAAGTGGATAGATTATTTCATTCAGGATGGAATTTTATTTAGAGGTAATCAATTATGTATATCGAGGAGTTCCATGAGAGATCATCTGATTAAGGAGAAACATAGTGCAGGTTTAGGTGGACATTTTGGCATTGATAAGATAGTCGCTTTGGAAAGTGAGAATTACTTTTGGCCACAAGTTTAGATTGATTGAGGAATTTTTTGTAGATTTGTAAGGTATGTCAAGTTTCATAAGGTAGTAGTCAGAGTGTGGGTTTGTATACACCTTTGACAGTACTGGTCAAACCTTGGGAGGAGATTAGTATGGATATTGTACTTGGTTTTCTTAAAACATAGAGAGGCTATGATTCAATCTTTGTGGTTGTAGACATATTTTCTAAGACGGGACAATTCTTTCCTTGTAGGAAGACTATAGATGCAATGCATGTAGCTGGTTTATTCTTCTGGGATATTGTGAGATTACATGGATTACCTAAGAGCATTGCTTCATACAGGGATAGTAGGTTTTTTGGTTATTTTTAAAGGACACTTTGGCAAAAGATGAAAGCTAGTTTGAAGTTGAGTTCTACTTTTCATCCATAAACTGGTGGACAGATAGAGGTTGTGTATAGGAGTTTAGGGAACTTTTTGAGGTGTTTAGTTGGAGATAAGATTGGAAATTAGGATTTAGTTTTACCACAAGAAGAGTTTTCTTATAATAATTCAGTAAATAGGAGCATAGGGAAGACACCATTTGAAGTGGTTACTAGGTTTAATCTTAAGGGAGTAGCAGAATTAAGGGATATTAGTCATGATATTAAGAAGCGTGTTGAAGGAGAGGAATTTGCTAAGGTTATGAGATCATTGCATGAAGGAGTAAGATTTCATTTGGAGGAAATGAATCAGACATAAGAAATTTCAAGTAGGAGATGAAGTTATAGTACACGTGAAGAAGGGAAGATTTCATGTTGGTACTTACTAAAAGTTGAGAATGAAGAAGTTTGATCCTTGTAAGATCTTGAGGAAATTTGATTCAGGGAATGAATATGAAGTGGAAGATTTGTATACATTACTAGTATTCAATGTTAAATATTTGCATAAGTATCATGAATCAGATTCCAGTAGCAGTGAAGGATCATATGTTGGGTTGAAGTATCCTAAGAAATAGATGGATCAGATAGACCAGAGTTTGGATAGCAGAGTTGGTCAAAGTAAAAGACATAAGCAGTATATGGAGTATCTTGTCAAATGGTAGGACAAAATAGTGGAGCATTCTTCATGGATTTTTCAGGCTGAGGTTGACCACTTTGGTTTTCCTTTGGCCCCAAAAAAGTGAGAGGCTCACTTTTCAAAGTACCTAGGGTGTCTGATGCAAGAGCATCTTGGGATCTTAGCAATCTTGCATCAACCAAAAATATCTTTTTTCCAGTTTGATCAGTTTGGTGTTTCTGTTAGTGGTTGATCTATGGTTGTTCTTTTGTGTTGTGTTCACTATAGTGTGTTGGTGACTTCATGCTAGACCTTACCCTTATATGATCTCACATCATTTGGTTTCATCATGCATGAGATATTGTAGATTGTTTGCGAGACGGTCCCATTCTTCATATTCTTGGTTAGTCATTATGTTTTTTGATCATTTTCTGATCTTCTAATGAGAATCTTTGTATACAATCGTGAAATCTCATTGTTATTTTTGAGGCTAACTTTATTGTATGGTTTCATCTCTTATTTCTTATATTGGAGGTTAAACCTGATATTTTGGGTCCTGACCTATTTTTGTAACATTTTTTTCTCAATTATTACGAAATGTGATCTTTCCTAGGCTGGCTTGATGTTTTGATTGCTTTATAAGCTTATGGACTTGTTCCAAAGGGGTAGGTGATCTTCATAAGATTATTTGGTTTAGTTTTCTAGGGTTTGTAAGGGTTTTTATATCATAATAAGGTATGTATGCTTGGCATGTGAGGTTGCATGTTTCAGATCTATTGTAAATGATTTTCTGATAATAATTAAAGGTTGATCTCTCATTTCTATCCATTTTGGATTATTGTTTTCATTGTGTTGTTTTAGCTACAAAGATTGGACTGATCAGTTTGAGGTTTCTTCATCCTTGACTGCATCATTTACCCCATTAATAATGAAGGCATTTCATTTTATAGTGGGTTGGATTATCATGGTAAAAATTATTGTATCCCAATATGGGTTTTCCCTCTCACCGACCTCGTTAAGGAAAATCTTGGGAGGCGAGCCCACTATGGATTGAAAATGAAAATGTACTACTTCAAAGAAAATTGAGATAAAGACAAGTCTAGTATTCTGATTACCTTAAGAATGGTGAGAGAATATCCTAGTATTGTCTTTATTCTCCAAACACAATAGACATGATGTTCCTTTTTAGACCTTTAACTAATGAAACTCCACTAGGTTTGGCATTCTAATCACTTTAAGAAAGGTGAGAGCATAGGTCTAATATATTTTTCACAAACAAATGAGGTCTACTTACTTAATTTATGTGTTTAAATTTAAAATTTGCTAAAATTTAAATGAACGTAGCTGAAATATTAAAGGTTCATTGTGTGTACCTTATTCAAATTTTTGTGCATTTTTTAGATTTGTATTTTCATTATACATTACGTTGGCGATTGTTCCATATCCTAAGCATCCCCTTCCACACACATTACTCCTTCACAAGACAATAAAAAGTGAAGGAAATTCAAAGAAAATGACAAATTGAATGAAAATCTATAAAAAGGAGAAGCATCAATGTTAATCATATGAATTTGATAAAGATTAATAATCTTTATGCATCTCATCTCTTATATGCTTCACCTTCCTCAAGGAGTTTATCACTTTCATTTTCCCAATGAATCTTCTTCATGAATTTTTTCACTTTGTTTGCCTCATTTTCCTTGAAATGATTTGGTAACCTAAATGCATACTTATGAATTTTCCTCAACCTAGCAATCTATGGAACATTTAAAACAAAATCAGATCTCAAGTTTCAAATTCTTAAGCTTGGTTTTATAGGCATTATTAAATTTCTCGTCGGTATCAAAATTTAAATTATAGGTGTTTAAATTTAACTTGCAAGCACTGAATTTAAAGCACATGCATTGAAATTTAAAGTACATGCGCTAAAAAAATAAGTGACATCATTTAACTTGTAGGTTGTAAGGCCTACCCTGGCCCATCATAGCTTAGCATTGATTTTCTTCACTAGACTCTTTAGTTGATGTTTTATTATGAGATACTTAGACTTATTAGACATATGTTATTATTTGAGGATTTGATAGATCCTATGTTATATTTATTCATCACTTTGATTATGTTGTTTATACGCTTATGTGATGCTTTATGATAGTTAATTCAGATGACTTCTATGATTAATATTTTTATGATGCAGTATGATAGATACATATATTAGATGTTATTATGATGCAAATTAATTTAGGAATTCATGTTTATGCATATTGGGATCAAATGCAGATATTTTTTAAGTTATGATGAATCATTCAAAAATGCAATTTCTAGTTAAAATACGTTTAATTGATATTGTTTATTTTGCTATGTTTTATATGGTGATTTCTTGGACTACTGATGTTTGCAATGGGTGTGTAGGAGATTGACCATGGTTCTAAAAATGGGGAAACAAGAATGGATCTATGTTAATTCAATGAAACTAAGGTCCTATCTAATAAAGAGAAATGAAACTCGTTATTCTGTATTTTATTCGTAAATGTAATGTGCATAGTTGTGTTTAAATTTAAATTATAATTGTGTGATTTGTCATGCCATGTATGTCATTATGTAGTGTCACTTGACACGTTTATGTAGGAGGTGTTGGAATGACTTGTCATTGTAACTAGAATAGGTATGACACCAACAAGAGGGTTAACCTATAGAGATCACATGCTTACCTCAAGGTTAGGAAACCTTTAAGTGAGTAAAATTTATTTGAAACTCGTAGGTTAACTTCAAGTGAGGTTTTGGAGGGTCAAATAAACTTCTAGAGAGTGGTTAGGGTCAAATTTAACTACCCCACTTGGTACCCTAGGGGTTAGGGGTCAATTTTAAGTCATTATGAGGTCCATAACTCATTTATGGCACCTCCAAAATATCTCATAAGAACAATGACGAAAATTAGAGTTTGGAGAATTTGGGCAAGCCATCTCCTCTTACCCATGTGATTCTTTAACTCCATTTATGAGGGGGGATGAAAGTGGGGAGAAGTGATGGACTTGAGTCACTTCCCAATTTATGAGTGTAAGAGATATTTTTGAGTAGGAAGCCTTTTAGAGGGATTTTGGTAGAGGATTTGGGTTGTTCACCCACTCTCTACTCCTAGAGACTTCTAATTTTGAAAAGGAATTTTAGAGAGAAATTCAAAGGGATAAAGGGGAAAATATCATCTCAAACTTATTCATTTTCCTTAAGCATTGGATTTTAGGTTGGTTTCTTACTTCCATGTGTTTCTTAGTGTAAACTTTTATTATGTAAGTGTTGAAAGCTTGGATGTTCTTAATGGAATTTTATATATTCTCATTGCAAAACCCCATTGATGTTCATGGGGATTTTTCGGTTGTTTTTATAGTTATGTGTTTTAGTTGTGTTGTGAAATTGTTAAGGGAGTCTTCAAGGAAAACTCACCCTTGGGAGGGAAGAATAACCTTGAGGGGTAAAAGGTTAATGACATCCCTATCAATGTAAAATCTCTCATGTGTGGAGGGATAAACATGGATGTTTTTGTCTCCATAATGCTAAGCTTTTCCTAAGGATAATTGGGGGCCATAAGGAGTATTTTATTGGATTGAAGCCATGGTTCTATTTTGAGGATAAGGAAGATGGAAGTTTTTGGATCCCATGTGTGGCCTTTGTTCTTTATTTTTACTTAGATTCTCCTCATGTGTATATGGTCCACTTTCACCACAATTTAATTGATCTTTTAGAGACCTTTTATTCAACCTTAGAATGGGTGTTCTCCCCTTGTGGTTTTCTTGTTTTGCACCTATCCATTCTTGGTTCCCCAAGCTCAGGGGTGGCCTTGTAAAGGCCTAGGTTGGGAGGGGAGCCTCCATGGTCAAATTATTGTTTCATGCAGGATATAGCTATGGATAGCAAGGAAAAGCCTTCTATTGGAGCTATGTTGAAACCACCACTTAGTGGTCTTGCATTCTAGCCATGTTGTTGATTTTGCTTCCAAGAACATGTTGTTTAAAATGGAGCTTTGTAGATTTTTATTTGAGTGCAAAAGCAAGTTGCAAAGTTGTAATTGAATTTATTACTAAGTGAATGACAATAAGATTTTCTCCTATTCTTGCATATTGGTGTTGATAAAATTATGTGGATTCTAGTTGTATTTTAAGGAATTAGGAAATTATTTCCATTATAGTGAGAAGATTGCATAGCTATTATTTTAAAAGCATAGTCCCAAAGATAATAATGAGTTTATTTCAAATTTACAGTAAACATAAATTAATATGGCTATCTTCCTTTAAAGTTAGATTTATCTAGTTTCTCAAAATCCTAATTTTCTTATTATAAAAGAGAAGACTAATTCATTATGATCACATGTAAGTGATTGAATGTTTGAAGATGTTAAGTTGATCACCGAAATGCAGAAGGATAATGCAAGACATTAAATCAGTTAATAGATTGTATTGTCATTGATGTCAACTTGATATAATCTAATCGGTTATAATCAAAGTGTCAAAGACTTTAGAGAATCAAAGAGAAAAAGATTATGCTTTTAGTAATGCATAAAAGACAAGCATTCACAATGTGACTTCAAACACCAAGGGCTAGTGGGACCCGACGGATAGAGATCACCAAAAGTCAAGTCATAGTGATGCCCGAGAAAGAACATCGATGAGCATTACCGACGAGCAGAATCACAAGCATAACTGACGGCCAGAAACATAGTGTAAACTGACAGAGAAGCCCGAGGAGAACTAGAGTGTTGACTAAAGCTATCAAAGAGTTAAAACACTGAAATTAACTTGAGTTCAAAAATGAAAAAAAATCTAGCTGGCAGAGCTAAATATGGACATAACTGGTAGTTATCTTTGTTTTCATCGACAAGATAAAGCCAGAGATAAGTAAAGGATTTAAAGTTGTTTTGGCCAGTTGGCAAGAAGATCTCTGCAAGCTAAAATAGGAGTTTTTCTTTAAATCTAATTAGTGATAATTGTGGATCACACCAAGATCAAGAAAATCAAGAACCTAACAATGTTGATATCATGTCTATAAAAGAGACAACTTAATTCATTACGAATTGATTGGGTGAATGAATGAAAAGAGGATGTTGAAGAGCAACTTAATACAGTCTTGATCAATCAAGCTGAGGAAAGAGATAAAGTTTTCTGCAGACACCATGCAATAGAGCACAGCATTACCAAGCAGAATCAAAGTGGAACAAAGGTATAAAAATGGATATATTAATCAGATTAGTTTTATGAGATTATAATAGACCTAAAAATATGCAAGTATAAGTTGTATATAGGAACATATCATATTGTTTTAGTTTAACCATTGATTTATAAAGTCTCTTAACCGAGCGGGATTTAAAGATCCTTTTTATATTGAGATACATCCCAAGGACTATCAAAAATTTTTATCATGAAGATAGCATGAGATGCCAGATACTTATTGAAGGGCCAAGTAATTGTTTGATCAAGGAAGGTAGCATAGAGATGCCTGATATCAAATGACAGACTAAAATTTTAAATCCTCTAACAAGGTCACACCTAACAGTATGTTTGTAACCTTTAATAGGTTTGGCTCTTCACCGAGCTCACTTTAGAAGAGTGAAAATTTTGGTTTACCGGTCCCAAGTGGTTTTTCCCTTAACAGTGTTTCCACATTAAAAATGTTAGAAACACTGAGAGGGGGGGGTGAATCAGTGTTTATCTATTAATTATATTTCAGCCAATTAAACATATATCAAATGTGCATCCAAAGAAACATAACACAAGAACACATAACACGTGATATGATTATGGAGAACCTTGATCAAAGGAAAACTCCGGTGGGGATTAGTACCCACAAATATTGTACTAGGTATAATGAACTTGTTAAAGTTCCTTTGCCCTGTTAGGAGCAGTCTTTACAAATTAAGTACAATGACCTGGTTAAAGGTATGACCCTGTTAGGAGTCTTTTACAAAACCCTGTTAAAGGTATATGGCTCACTGCCTAGGCTCACTACCCAATAAGATGAAGGCTACAACCCTCTGAATGTTGATATGCACTATATCAAAAATAAACTATTGTAATGACACTATTGTCTGATCAGTTTCGTGTATGCACGGATTCTCCTACTCCTTTAAAGAGATATATAATCTTCTGACTTCATTATACTTCTCATCTACATATTCCTCATACATAATAATCGACGCTTGTAACATAAAATTACATTACATACTTATATGTTTACAATTGAATAGGCGTGACCCAAAACAAGACTCTAGTCGGCCTTTAAACCAAAATATACAATGCTTTCGAACAAGTCAGCCTAAGCGTGTTTACTAAAACATTAATTACATTAATACAAACTTATAACTAAAGGTGCTTAGCTATTACTTACAAAATCATTCACGTTGATCAAAACTATAATCGGATTCCATGCTCTGTTTCCTGGACTGTAGGTCTACTAATCTGCCTGTAACTTTTATGTACTGATGTTCCATACTCTGCGCATCTGGATCTAGCATGTATATACACCATAGAGTATATACCTAAGCACACATGCTATGGTGTGATCTCTAACACGTGTGCTGACGTACTGATCTTTGTATGTGTCTGTCTACCCTATTTTCATACTTAGTCATTTTGTCTTTCATAACAAAACTTAAGTATGACTTTGTTGCCATGATTGAAAACACAAAATAAGTCATGCTTCCTCAGGAAGTCAACTTGCCAACAATCTCCCCCTTTGTCATTTATGGCAACAAAGGAATGTGGCTAAGTTACTCAAAATG
>MU225334.1:584376-601773 GCA_018584345.1 Thuja plicata | reverse complement strand
CCTCATTTTTCTTTTGCTTCTTCTTTTGAGTTTCAACAGTTTTCTCAATTTTAACTTGTGCATGAATCTGCTCAAGTTCTTTAGCAATTTTGGCTTCTTTTGCCTTATCCAAATCTTCTTGTGTGACCCCATGCTTTTTTAGAATGTTGGATGTTATTCTGGATGCTTTCCTTTAGTTAACAGCAAGTTTTAGTTCAATATTCACTTTGTCGATCTTTTCTCTGTAAGTTCCCCATCTAGGTTCACTAGGGTCTTTGGGTGCTGACAATAAGACTTGCACATATCCTTCTAACAAATGGTCTTCTACTTCATACCCTAGTGGATGAATCCACTTAGTTCTAGGATCAATAGCCTCCATGCATGTACAATCTGTCTCTACCATAAAGCATATTGTATCCTTGTATTTGTCAACTATCTTCTCAGATAGTCTGAACCTGTTTTGCATTTTGACCCTGAATATTTTTATATCCATATTCATTGCATCTCTTGCACTGATGTCTACTATGGCCTTAAGAGATATCTGATTCATTGTAGGTTTTCCTTTGTCTAGATAAAGTTCTGCAACCTTTCCAACTATATGGTAATACAAATAGATGATCAGAGATCCAAACCTGAATGTTTTTCTCCTGTCATGCTTGATGATTTTGATATTGTCAATCAATTGACCGCGCAAGATCTCACATAGGTTGTATTGGGTGTTATCCTTTACTATTATGATATCTGCAAGGAATGTTGCTACAGAGACACTATTCAACCTGCTTGCATGCTGAAACTTGTATCCAAGTATCATTGACAAGATTTTTATGTCATCTTCCTTGATAGGGTTAATTGTCATTCCACGCCTATCACTCCTAGACAAACAAACTTGCCCAATTTGTTTCTTGACATCCTTGCCAGTGGAAAACATAGGTCCAGTCATTGGAAGTCCAGTTAACTAATGGATTAGTTCTATAGTGATGCGAATAGGGACATCTCCAATCCAAAAAACATCATCATGAATTCTGCTTAACAGAATCTTTACCCATTTTGGTTCTTCAAACTCATGCGCATTCGAATACTCTAAAATAGGGTTATCTTGTAAGTGCGTGAACTCATCCTTGAATGTGAAATATAGATTTAACATTGATGCCATATGAGAGGCTATATTATCATCTCCTAATGATTCTTTCTTACAGTAAATGTATGCATGAATATCTTCCACGTGAACAATGCCAAGCAAGGTTTTGGAGAAAGCCCCTTCCACATCATCCAGTATGGATTTGAATGGATGCTTCTTGAATATGAACCTCTTCCTCTCTGCTACATCAAACACAACTGGGGTCACCATACTTACTTGGTGTTTGCTTATGTAGGGTTTCCATGAATTTCTAAAACGGCGCGACGGCTAGGGCTCTATTTCAAACTGATTATCCATTCTCTCCAACTGCCAAACTATTATGTCTTTGTGCTTTGATGTCTTAGTGCTCCAATGCTCTTCAATTTTTGTTCTCTCAAATGTAAATGTGAAAATGATCGACCGTGAATTTATTTTTATACAATCTATTGTATTTAATGCTTGCAACCATACACAGTGATTTTCAAACTTTGATCCTGATGCAATTTAGATAATGCGTGAATGCATATAGCTGTAATTTGTGCTTTTAATCATGAATCCAAAGGCGCATACTCTAAAGTGAGTACACCAACCATGCAGGGTTCCTAAGCTAGAATAGCTCCCCCTTAGACCAAGAAGGTCTATTCAAGCAGAAGTAGAGGGTGCATCCACTGTGGATGAATCAGCTACTTTGTCAACATTATTGTCATTCTTAACTTCAACCCATATTTTGCTTGAATCTTCATTTGCTTTGACAAAATTGACTTCTCCATTCTCTTCAAATAGTGACTTTTTAGGATCCTCTTGTTTCTGAGTTTTGGATCTACAAAACCATGTGATATGTCCAGCCTTTCCACATGTGTGACAAATTATAGGAGGTCTGATGTTCTTGCTCATCATGCTGCATTGCTTTGCTGTGTGTCCATTGTAGTTGCATATCTGACATGTAATGTTCTACAAATTTCTTGAGAGTTGATTTCTTTGATTACTTTGATTTATATTCCTGTGATTTTGCTGAGGTTGATTTCTTTGACTTGTTCTACAATGAATATCCCCGTGACCAAACTTATTATAGGAGTAACAATAACCATTAAAAGGTCTTACCTCTTTGCAATCTCTTGCCAAATGCCCATGTTTATTGCATGCATAAAAAGTTTTGTTAACTTGCTTGATTTCTCTTTTAGGTGGTTCAGACATAACCTTTGTAGTATCTTCAACTTTCTTAGCTTCTGAAGATGCTTCAAGTGTTTTTTCTCTCTTTTGTGATGATTTGGTTGCATCTTGTGCTATACTTAATCCAAGACCAGTAGTGTTCCCTTTTTGCCTTTGAGCATTGAGCTGGGATTGAATCAAATCAGAAATTGTGTGAAGTTTATCAATCTTGTCTTTTGCTTCTGTTAATTCAGATTCCAACTTCTTCTTCATGTTTTCCAATTCCAAGACTTTCATGTTTGCCTGCAGAAGTTCATCTTCCAATTGATTGCTTTCTTTGATCTTGTCTTCAATGGTGTTCTGGCTATTTGTAAGTTGTTCCTCCAGATCTTCAAGTTTATCCTTTAGAGATTTATTCTCTTCATTAACCTTTTTGACCATTTGTCCTAGATCACTTGTAGAACAATCTTTCAGATCTTTTCTTAGCCTTTTAATAAGTATTTGAGAGCCATCATTTTTCAATCTTAGTTCTTCATTTTCCTTCTTAGATCTATCAAGATCTTCAAGAGCTGCTTCAAGATTCCTTTTTAAATGTTTTGCTTCAGCTGATTCCATGATCTCCTCAAGTGGTTAAACTTTCTTTCAGAGGACTAGAGCTCTGATACCAATTGTTAGAAACGCTGAGAGGGGGGGTGAATAAGTGTTTATCTATTAATTATATTTCAGCCAATTAAACATATATCAAATGTGCATCCAAAGAAACATAACAAAAGGACACATAACACATCATATGATTACAGAGAACCTTGATCAGAGGAAAACTCCGGTGGGGATTAGTACCCACAAATATTGTACCAGGTATAATGAACCTGTTAAAGTTCCTTTGCCCTGTTAAGATCAGTCTTTACAAATTAAGTACAATGACTTGATTAAAAGTCTGACCCTGTTAGGAGTCTTTTACAAAACCCTGTTAAAGGCAAGGCTACAACCCTCTGAATGTTGATATGCACTATATCAAAAATGAATTGTTGTAATGACACTGCTGTCTGATCAGTTATGTGTATGCGTAGATGCTCTTACTCCTTTAAAGAGCTATATCATCTTTTGACTTCATTATACTTCTCATCTGCATCTTCCTCATACATAATAATTGACACTTGTAACATAACATTACATTACATACTTTTATGTTTACAATTGAATAGGTGCAACCCAAAACAAGACTCTAGTCGGCCTATAAACCAAAATATACAACACTTCCGAACAAGTTGGCCTAAGCATGTTTACTACAACATTAATTACATTAATACAAACTTATAACTAAAGGCGCTTAGCCATTACATTACAAAATCATTCACATTGATCAAAACTGTAGTCGGCTTCCATGCTCTATTTCCTGGAATGCAGGTCTACTAAACTGCCTGTAACTTTTTTGTACTGATGTTTCGTACTCTACACATCTGGATCTAGCATGTATATACACCATAGAGTATATACCTAAGCACGCATGCTCTGGTGTGATCTCTAACATGTGTACTGACGTACTAATCTCTGTATGTGTCTGTCTACCCTATTTTCATACTTAGTCATTTTGTCTTTCATAACAGAACTTAAGTATGACTTTGCTGCCATGATTGACAACACAAAATAAGTCATGCTTCCTCAGGAAGTCAACTTTCCAACAAAAAATCCATGTTTCAATGTGTTTATGAGTCATTACGCTAGTGTTTTGCATTACACATAGCTAATTTGGATTGATCAGTATACTCTAGATAATTTACTGTCTTTTGGTAAATTAACATACTGTTATTCGATAAACATACAGTAGAAGGTTTAACAAAGCATTCTGAGAAGTAGTAATTTGATAATAGTATTTGAAGGCATTCATCTTATAGGACTGAAGATAACTAGAGGCTTAATATTGTGGTACTAAGTTTTTGGGATGATTATTGGAATATTATTTAGGCCACTGATTCCCCNCCCCCCCCCTCTCAGTTATTAGTAACAATTGGTATCAAATCTTGTGTGCTTAGAAAGGGAGTTTAACAGCTCAAGCAAAAGATCATAAGATGAACAGATGCGATGTGCCCAATTAGTTGAATAAATAAAAATTTGCATCATGGCAAAGCAAAAGAAGACTCCGCCTATCAGGTATTGGAAATAATATTGTTTAATACTTAGATACTGAATATGTGTTGAATACAGGACCTCACACTCTTGAGAAGTTAAGAGTAAAGCATGACCACAATTGCATGATGATAGAACTTGCATCATCACTCTCCAATGCTAAGTTTGAAGATGTCAAAACCTACACCTCTGCAAATAAAACATGGGATAAGTTGAAGCTGGTACATGGAGGAGATGCCAATGTACTAAGAGAAAAGGAAGAAAGCCTAAGAGGGAGGTTTGATGACCTAAGGATGAAATAAGGAGAAAATAACACTCAGTATAGTTGTAGAATCAAAGAGGTAGTAAATTCTATCTGATGAGTTGGAGGTGTACTTGAAGATGAGACAGTGGTAAGTAAAATCTTATGAACCTTACTGCATGTATATGCTATTAGAGTTTTTTATATTCAAGAAATGAGAGCAGTTGCAAACAATATAGTTAATCTAGATAGTCTAATTAGTAGACTAATTTCATTCAAAATCAATAACTTTGATAATAGTGTCTTACCATCTATAGAATCTACATTCAAATATTCTTTAAAGATAAGTAGCTCAAGTCATAGACATGTTGTTAATAATGATAGTGACAGTGATTATGAGGATCAAGGACTTGATGAGATTGAAGCACTTATGGCCAGAAGATTGCAGAGAGGTAAAGGTAGATACAAAGGTAAATTACCACTTGTATGTTTTAATTGTAAAGAGGTTGGAAAATTTTCTACAATATGTCCAAACAGAAGAAAAGATGATAGAGGAAATGACAGATCATATGAGAAGAAGTTTGATAAAGGTGATAATAGAGATTACCGGAGAAACTGATAATCTAACAAGAGACATACTCGAGACTACAAGGACAAAGGGAAGAAAGTTTTTTACCTAGCAGAGAACAGAGCTTATGACACTGACACTAAATCAAAAGAAGACATTGAGATGATATTTGTAGCCATGAAGGATGACTCAGATGAAGAAGAAGAAGAAAGGTATGTAGAAATTGCACTCATATCTAAAGTTAGTAAAAATGATGTCTGGATCATAGATAGTGGCTGCACTCACCATATGACTGGTGATAAACAAAATTTTGAGACTTTTGAATACTATAATGGTGGTTCAATGAGAATGGGAAATGATACACCCTATCCAGTTGAAGGTAAAGGAACCATAATGTTAAATAACTTGATAAAATGTGAAAATTCTTACTGGGTTAAAGGACTGAATTATAATTTGTTAAGTCTTTCATAGCCAAACAATTCAGGTCACAAAGTAGCATTTGAAAATAAGAAAGAAAAGATCTTGAATGTATCAGGAAGATTGATTGGTACTGGTGAGAAAACAAAAGGTAACATTTTCCATCTTGATGATACTAACACCACTTGTAATGGCTAGAAATGAAGACATATGGTTGTGGCACAAAAGATTGTGTCATGTGAACTTTGACAACATGATGAAGATAAGAAACAAAAGGAATGTTAGAGGCTTACTGAGAATGACTAAGCCCGAGAATATCATGTGCAAGAATTGTCAAAAAGGTAAGATGGTAAATTCTAGTTTCAAGAGTAAAACCCATACATCTAATGAAATTCTAGAATTAGTCCATACATATCTATGTGGACCCATGAGGACAAAGAGATACTATGGAGATAGGTATTTTATTCTCTTTGTTGATGATTATTCTAGAATGATGACAATCATGTTCTTAAAAGATAAATCAGAAGCATTTAAGATGTTTAAATGGTACAAGGCTATGGTAGAAAAATGAAGTGAAAATAAATTGAAATGCTTAAGGTCAGATAGAGGAGAGGAATTTACTTCTAAAGAATTCACTAACTATTGCAATGATCATGGAATTAAAAGACAGGTTTCTACACCGAGAACACCACAGCAAAATGGAATTGCTGAAAGGAGAAATAGATCAATTGTTGACTGTGCAAGAACATTGATGATTGAGAAATGGAGAAGCTTTCAGTACTGTTGTATACACATTAAATAGAGTACAATTGAAGAAAGAAACAAAGAAGACATCCTATGAGCTTTAGTATGGTCATACCCCAATGTAAGTTACTTTAGAATCTTTGGTAGTCAATGTTATATTTTGAAGGATGATAGAAATAGAAAAATTGACTCCAAAAGTGATGAAGGTGTCTTTTTAGGGTACTCAACCAAAATCAAGGCTTATAAATTCTTAACAAGTCATCTAACAAAATCATTAAAAGTGCAAATGTAAAAATAGATGAATTTGCACAAAAGAATAATAAGGAAAGCAAAAAGGAACTAGAGGAATAAAGTAGGTTTGTTTATACAGAACTTGACACTCTATCACTCCCAAGCAAAAGATCATTGCACCCGAGCAGAAGGCTGCAATTACCAAAAATTAGGAAAATCCTCAAGATGATTTTCCAAACAATGGTGATGAGAATGAAGGTCAAGAAGATGATCAAAATGATGAACACAGAGCTGAACCAAAAATTGTCAAGTATGTCAGAATACATCATCAACATAATCAAATCATAGGAGACAAGAAGGCTGGAACAAGAACAAGAAGTCACTAAACACCAGATGTTTACTTTGTGATTTTGAGCCTAAATCTATTAATACTGCACTTGAGAATGAAGAATGGGTCAGTGCTATGAATGAAGAAATAGAACAGATTAAGAAGAAAAATACATGGACACTAGTACCAAGACAAGATGACAAGAATGTCATCGGTACCAAATCAATATTCAGAAACAAGCTGAATGACAATGGAGAAGTCACTAGAAACAAAACAAGGTTAGTATGCAAGGGATGTGCACAACAAGAAGGTATTGATTATGAAGAAACATTTGCACCCATTTCTAGACTAGAAAGGAGTTAGAATTTTACTTTCTTATGTTGCATTTAAAGGATTCAAGGTATACTAGATGGATGTCAAATCTGCATTCCTAAATGGAATACTAGAAGAAGAGGTATACATTGAACAACTAGAATGGTTTGTTGATCCAGAAGAGAGAAAAATGGTATGTAGACTACATAAATCCTTGTATGGATTGAAACAAACACCTAGAGCCTGGTATGAAAGACTTCACTCATATCTCATCAGCATAAAATTTGTTAGAACAAGTGAAAATAGCAATCTGTACTTAAAAGAAGATATCGATGGTAATATTATGATTGCTGAAATTTTTTTTGATGATGTCATTTTTGGGGGAAATGAATTGTTATGCAAATCCTTTTCTAATAAAATGAGCAAACAATTTGAAATGTCTATGTTTGGGGAGATCAAATTATTTCTTGGTCTACAGATTCTTCAACAAGATACAAGCATATACATCAAGGAAGTGATGAAGATATTTAAGATGGAAGATTCCAAACCAGTCATAACACCTATGGCTACCGGATGTAAGCTAACAAAAGAAGACAAATCCAATGAGATAAATCAGACCTTATATAGAACAATGATTGGAAAATAGATGTATGTTGTTCATACCAGACCAGATATAGTACATGCAGTTGGAATAGTTGAAAGATTCTCTGCTAATCCCAAATAATCACATATGACTACTGTCAATAGAATTCTAAGATATCTGAAAAACACCAAGGACTATGGCTTATGGTACAAAAGAGAAGGAAAATTTGAGCTACAAGTCTATACAAATGCTGATTGGGCTGGAAAAATTGATGACCGAAAGAGAACAACTGGAGGAGCATTCTTCATGGGTGACAAACTTGTCACATGGATCAGTAAGAAGCAAGGATGCATCTCTCAGTCTACTGCAGAAGCAGAGTATGTGGCTATTGCTTCAAATTGCTCGAATATTGCATGGATCAAACAATTGCTGGAATGTATGAATATGAAGATTCTAGAACCAATAATTATCTACTGTGATAATACAAGTGCAATAAACATTTCTAAAAATCTAGTCATGCATGCTAAGACTAAGCATATTACTATAAAGTATCACTATCTGAGAGAACAAGTGCAAGCAAAGGAGGTGATGCTGGAATATGTTCAATCAAAGGTATAATTAGCTGACATATTCACCAAGCCATTATCGAAGGATATGTTGGTTGTATTTCCTATTTTTTTAGTCTGCCCTGTACAATTTTGAAGTTTCATGTCATACCTATGCTTAAAAGGTTGAAAATCATGGCTGAAATTTCTTATATATCTTTGCTAATAATGTTTTGAGTCATAAACCCAACCAAAAATATCAAAAAACCCTAAGTCCTAGGTCATCTCTAATCGAAAATCTCAAAAATCCCTAATTCTTTGAAAAACCTTCTATTTTGAAGTTACTTTATCATAACTTACAAATCATTTAAAGCATGTGTTATATTTTATGGTCGTGAAGTCTCTTTATAAAGTCTGAATATTCTTGTCTTAAGAGACTTAGTGATTTCCCTTTAGTCAGGTTATCTCTGTAGAAAAATAATATGCCTTCATCTATTTGGAGACTTAGAGACGGTGGTTGGATTATCTCTAGATGAGATCAGGGTTAGTAATTTTTTATGGTGACTTTGAGTTTACTCAGTCGCGTTATCTCCAAAGTGATCTGGGGTTATGAGTTAAGTTTAAAAGGTTAAAGTTTCACTATAATCACTTTGTCTCTGAATGAAATGTGAGTTAAGAAAAAAGATAGAAGACTAAGAGACAACCATTGATCAGAAGTTAAATCTTATGGTAGTCAAGAAGCCTCCAGATTAACCCCACAGACTCAAAATTATTAAGCGACAATGAGTTTGTTAAGTTAGAAAGTATCTTGAACAAACCAAGGTTAAAGTTGAGTTTCAAAGTTTATGTTGTTGCAGGGTCTTAGTATAAAATGTGAGTTAAGCTTAAAATCAAGAGATCTAGTGACAGCCCTCAGATCAAAAGGAAATCTAATGGTGGTATTCAAGTTGCTAGGGGAATTTGAAAAGTCAAATTTTTTGCAGTGATTTGTAGACAAGGTTTATGTTGAGACACGTGTTCAAAAGGTATGCATTAGTTATAAGTTATTCAATCGCATGGTCTCCAAATAACATCTGGTGACTTGGAGATGATAGTCGCCAAATCTCATGAGAAATTAGGGTTTTCTTTGAAGATCACGATACTTGGTGTAAATCGTTGGATGCAAATAAAAGAAGATCTACGGTAGTCGGGTGATTACCAGATAAAGTTTGAAAAGTCAAGATCATTTAGTGATAAAGAGGTAAAGGTGTAGTCGCCAAGTCTCTAAATGGAAACCAAAGGGTTTAAAAGGAGTTGTAAAAGGCTTCAGTTTTTGAGTCTCATGAAGTAACCACAGTTGAGGAATTTTCCTAGCAATAAGGAGACATGCAGTCGTGAGGTCGCTAGAAAGGTAATCAGAGTTAAAATTATGACTTTTCTTCAGTGACAAGAGGTATAGTTTCCAGCCAATGGGAAGTAAGAGGTAAATACCACATTGGAAAAAGTAGCTGAGTCATATTCATGATAGCCAATCAGATTGGATTTTGATATTTTGTCAAATATAATAAGGGTTTTTAACAGAAAGGTAATCATTCAAATTTGATTTCTTGTCATTTTCAATGACTATGGATAGAAAGGAAATTAATTTTATGGCACAAGGAATTGAAGCCAAAAATGACTAAATTTTCAAATAAATGATTTGCGCATTGATGAGTCTGAGATAAATAGAGGTTACAGTTAATCATTTCACTTCACCAGCTTTCAAGTTTTCAGAGCATAAGAGTTTACATGTGAACAACATTTTCTGAGAAGAGTAAGATTTCCAAGTAGTGAGTGTTCAAAGAAGTGATTATCTGGTATAGAATTTAGAGAGAAATATAATTGGTGGTCTTTGCAGTGTTTAGAAGTTCAAATTACAGAGAAATTCACAGCTAGTGGTGAGGATTTGGAGGATATTTGTTTCAATATCGAGGAAAAAGGTGTGTTCTGAACAAAAAGAAAAAGGAGTCAAGCACTAAGTGTAGCTTCGATCAGTGGGAGAAGTGGTGATGCTGAAGATGATACAAAAGGAAAAAGAAATTATTCAGATGAATTCCTCACATTTTTGCCAGGTTCAAGCCAGAAAAAAAAGGTAAGTGCTGATACAAAAACCCCAGGCTCATCTGATTATTCCCTATTCAATTACTTTTTTAATAATAGTGATGAGGCTATGTCAGTTTCAAACCCATGGACCTGTGGATTAGCCAGGTTAATAGTTCCTGACATCTTTGTAGATGTTGATTTTATTTTAGAATTGGATAGTAGGTATGATGTCTTCACTAAGACCATCAAAAAGGCCAATGGAAAGCCCTTATTAACCTTAGACAAGAATTCATTCATGAAGGCTTTCAATGTGTACTATCTCATGACCACTAAGATAAACTTAAAGAGTTTAGAGAATAGGTATATGAATTATATCTCATATGCATTATGCAGAGTATTGGGAAATGATGGAGGGCTAGAGAGAATCACCTCAGACATTCTGATGATGGTCCTAGATATGTAGAGCCCTCATACCACTTCCAACTATGATTATATCCAGTATATCATAGATCAAATGCACCAGGGTTTTGTTGATATACAGAACAAGAAGGACCATCCTAGATTTATGCATTATTCAATTCTTATGCATTTAATCTTGTACTCAAACTTCCCCATTATGAATTTTCAATGTTTAAGGCCATAGAGGTTTCATTAGGGCCAGGCTAACCCCATTCAAGTTTGGCTGAGAGTGTGTAGTTACACTTCCAGAGAGCAGGAGTGTTGTACTTTTGAGAATTGGATAGTTTTTCCAATACTTAAGTGTTTAGTTGTAAACAAGACCATACTACTAGTAAAGGTACTATAGCTATTGAGGTCATGCCAGTGTGTGGACAAATGGCTAGGATATCATAATTGAGGATACTTCTTTTATGAGAATAATTATACTTTGATACGAGTGTATGGTTGCAATTACCCACCCCACATTCTCCCATTTTATGTGCCACCCAGAAGTGCAGCAATAAAATTCATCAGGCAACTGATTTTGATAGACAAGGAACACTTAGCTCCTCATAGAAAGGGTACCTTTACCCCAACACAATTTAAGATATTCAACTTCACAATTGGCAAGAAAGATGAAGATCTGATAAATCAATGCATAAGACACTACAGAATGAATGTTTCCCTGTGTATATTTGTAGACACAAAGGGGTTTATATTAAGTTCTAGGAAGCTCTTGACTCCTACCATTCCCTTTAACCAAGAACTTGAGAAATGTATGGAGGAGGACCTTATCATAAATATGATGGATGATGAGGAGATTGATAAAAGAGCTAAGAAGTTCAATGAATTGATGGACCTAGAGAGACAGGTAAAGAGAAAGGGCATTACTTTTGGGGGTTTCTTCCCAGAATTGCCATATTTGAAGAGGCTAGATACCATGATAGAATCACATACTCTCCTATGCAACCAATTAGAAGATGCACTTTTAGTGCCAGAGAAGGGCCGCAAGGGACACTCATCATTAGAGTATGATGAGGATAGTGAAGGAGAATACTCAGTGTCTAGCCCCCCTCTAATGGATCAGCCATTGATTAAAGGATATCCTACAGAAGAAATAGAGGGAGAACAAGAAGAAAATATAATTGACCTAACACAGGTCCCTGAGGAAGAGGTTACAAATGAGCCCCCACCAAAAACAAAAAAGATTGAAATAGGGGAGCCATCTCATGAGAAGAAGAAAGAGAAGAAAAAAGATAGAATTTCTACCCTTATCATAGGAGATAGGCCTTATGACCATGAGCTTAGAAAGAAAATAAGGCAGGGTAAAAAGCTACAAAAGGATAATGAAGAGGAAATTGAAATGCCTCTCCTAACTTGCACTGATGAAAGAATGTTGCATCAACAACAATTTTTAAATGATGATAATTTCATAAAAACTAAGGAATTCAAAGATTTCCTTATTTGGAACAAGCAACAACAGGTGAGTACAAAGCTACAATTGGCAAGAGGTGACCCAGTAACCAAGGAAGTTTTCCAAGAACTACAGGATTATGATCTTGAATCATAATAGCTAACTCCTGAAGAAGGCAGACAATTGGTAAAATCCAGTGGTATATTATTGATATAAGGATGGGATTTGTCCTCGGCCTTCATAATAGACCAAATAAGGAAGCAGCCTGATGTTAAATTTTCATCAGAAGTCCAAGTTGGTGAGATGATCAAGGGATTTGGATACAATCCAAAATCCCAAGCACTGTCAATGTGGAGCTTAGCTCCAAAAGATCAAAAACCATCTATGATGGATATACAGGAAAAAATGGAAGGGGAAAAGATCATTTGGTCTATCCAAAAATAGGGGACTTAGAGATGTCTCAAGTGATCACACATTTTGCATGATTAAATGAGGCTAAGACTTCCCAATTATCTGAGAGATTCAACAAATTGGCTGGTGAAACAAGTGTCATTGTTAAAGACAAAGAATTGTTTCTTATTAAGATCAACTCACAAGATAAATTGATCGATGAATTGACACAAAAATTGTTATAAAAACCTGAGGTTTCCCCTGATGAACCTAAAGAGGTAATAGATACTAAGATCCAGACAAAGAAAATAGAGTGTGATGTAGTGGAAACAGGGCAAGTGGTCAGTGAGCATAACAATGTAATTTTAGGTACACTAACAGAGATATTGCAGCATAGAATAAAGATAATAAAAGATAAAGTTGATGTGGTGTATGATGCATATGGTAAGTTGTCAGGCCTCCAAGTTGAGGTTAATAATTTTGTTGCAATTTTGAATCCCTATTATGCTACCTAGTCAGTAAGAACAAGTATATTAGAGAGTTTAGCATCTTTACAGACTCTGAGATCATATCTGCCAGAGATAGTAGTCTAAGTATTAGAGGATATAGAATAGATAGGATTCACTTTATCATTTTTTAAGGGTAAAGTAAATCAGATTGAGGCCAAAATGAAGATGTTTGGGCCTGATTATAATAAATTTGTGCCATCAAAAAGGGTAGAAGACAAACAGATTAAGCCACTAAGAGCATGGATCTTAGGGTTTGATAATGTAATGCCTAGTAAAAAGGTATATATTTCTGACAAAGGTGAGTTGGATATGGAGAGATATAATAAAATTTTGGATGAAGCCTTTAAGGTAGAGACAGATTTCAATAGATTTGTAATAGATGTCAAGAATATTACAGATGCTAGATGGGATAGATTAAAGACAAAGCTTGAAAATATTCATAAATTTAATTGGACAACTAATGCAGAGGTCACAGCATGGGATACATTGACAAAAAAAAAAAGGAAGGTTGTTGACATTGATTTAGACATCTTCGATATAGAGTAGAGGACACATGGCACCTGTTCTTTGAGCACAGGAAGGTTAGAAATCTTAAGGACTAGTGTTAGTTAGCATGTATTGGCGATCACTAGATCTCATTAAAAATATTAGATACTATCTTGAACATATATAGAAAAAGGTGTCAGCATCCACAAGAAGACAAGGAGAAAATCAGATCTTATTCTTCAGTTTTGTCCTTCCACTGCTTGGAGTTTTCATGTCTTTTGTCTCTTCTATTTTTTAGCGTTAGGTCTTTTAAACCATCCAAAGCTTTTTGCATCCTTATCTTAAGGATTCCAAGATGGTTTAGGCCTATATATAGAGCTCTTGTATCATTTTGTAATAAGATTTGGAAATTAATGAAATAGAATTACAAGGCATACTACTAAAATTTGTCTTAGCCTTTGTACTATTTGTCTATCTGAATGTATTTGAAGCTTTAAGACATTAATACAAATATTTTTCAATCACTTTTCTACATCTTGGGTGTCTCTTTTCATTTATGTTAAATTTCTTGTATTTTTATTTGTAAGTCACTTAGACATATTGATCACAAGGTGGTTGTGTAGTCATTTGTGAGCTCCTTCAAGGAAGGATTAATTATTTCAAGTGACCCCAGAGAGCTTAGCATTAGTTTAAGGATCTAATGACAAAGTAGTAGAAAGAGGATAATCTGTAAGGCATTTTATCTTTGTTGCAAGTATTTTATTGATCACCTTATTGTGGAGTTATACCAGATATTGACTCATAGCACAAGGACTAGGCACTAATTTATAGTTGGATAAGTAATTGTTCATTACCCAGCCAATATTTTAATTTATCCAATCATTCACATTTCAAATATATATTCCATTCAAGTAATTGTGTTTAAGGAATACAATTTAGTTTACTGATTCCTTTAAGAGAGAACCAAAATAGGTTATCCCTCTTGAAGTTCATAAGAACCGAAAAAGGAAGAAGGATGAGAATCCTTATTGCGTTACTACTTGTTGTTGTCAAAATATTGGTTTGGATCATTAATCTTTGCATCAGGATATTTATAGTCATTTACTTATTGATCCATTAAAAGGCATTCAGAAAATTAGTAAGAAGATAATCCACTTAAAAGATATTGTCATTCAGTAATCATCCATAGGTAATACCTGCCTGAGTCAGTGGATCTCAAAAAAGGAGGAGGTAATAGTTTCCCCAGATGTTATCTAATACCCTCATTGATTATTCTTTCTCTTACATAAAATAGGATTTTTCATTCAAGTATACAAGTATACTATCATATAAATGTTGTTCAGCAAGAAAAAGAGCTAACAGGATACATTTGAGTACCTGAGACAGAGACTAGGGGTCCAACCCTTGTCTATCAATCAGTAAGTTGACTAGGAGGTTGCATCAACCTATACCAAATTTGAAGATCAGTCATGTTGATGCAAACACTGAGATAAATAGAAAAAAATATATCTATACACAGTAAGGTACAAGTATGCACTGAAAACCAGAAACATTGTATTGCTGATGGATAGGGAAATTCAAGGAATATATTATGTAAAGAATGGAAGATGATAAAAACAAGAAGTGTTTTTTTTTGGAATTTTTGTCAAAGGGAGATATGATCTCATTATCATAAAGGGGGAGATATCATAAAGGGAGAGATTATCAGGAGAAATTATCTTAATGATCAGAAAAGATTATACCCTTATCCATAAAGGTGAAGTTCCTAAAAATTAGAAAGAAAGAGTTAATCAATATTCAAAGGGAGAGAAATTGATTACATATGAAATATCCATCTAAGGGAGAGAGTTCAGATAAAGAAAAGATTGTTGTCAAAGGAAAAAGAGATTATCAAGAGGAGGAACAGTCAAGCAAGAGCACATATCATAATAGAGACACTAGATGCTACATCTATCCTATGAAGGGATTGAATATTGAAAAAAACCATTCTGCATGAAACAAATCTAAGTTATTTGT
Source organism: Thuja plicata (assembly GCA_018584345.1). Classification (NCBI taxonomy): domain Eukaryota; kingdom Viridiplantae; phylum Streptophyta; class Pinopsida; order Cupressales; family Cupressaceae; genus Thuja; species Thuja plicata. Next base: position 586,118 of record MU225334.1, on the reverse strand, counting down.
GAGCTTACCGAAAGCTAGACATTTATAATAGTTACATTAGGAAAGCTTGATGAAACTGTTACATTTCATATTGTATTAGTAATAGTGTAGTATGATAATGTAGTATGTTTCCATCAATTCCAAAGGGAGAGATTGATGACATGTAACTGATTGAATGTTTGAAGATGTTAAGTTGATCACTGAAATGCACAAGGATAATGCAAGACATTAAATCAATTAATGGATTGTATTGTCATTGATGTCAACTTGTTATAATCTAATTGGTTATAATCAAAGTGTCAAATACGTTAGAGAATCAAAGAGAAAAATATTATGCTCTCAGTAATTCATAAAAGACAAACATTCACAATGTGACTTCAAACACCGACGGGTAGTGGAACCCGACGGATAGAGATCACCAAAATTCAAGTCACAATGATGTCCAAGCAAGAACACCGACGAGAAGAATCACAAGAATAACCTTAATCTAGAAACATAGTGTAAACCGATGGACAAGGTCGAGGAGAACTGGAGTGTTGACCGAAGCTATCAAAGAGTTAAAACACCAAAATTAACTTGAGTTCAAAAATGACAAAATATCTAGATGGAAGAGATAAATATAGACTTAACTGGTAGTTATCTTTGTTTTCATCGATAAGATAAAGCCAGAGATAAGTAAAGGATTTGAAGTTGTTTTGTCTAGTTGGCAAGAAGATCTCTGCGAGATAAAATAGGATTTTTGCTTTAAATCTAACTGGCGAGAATTGTGGATCATGCCAAGATCAAGACAATCAAGAACCTATGAATGGTGATATCATGTCTATAAAAGAGACAACTTAATTCATTATGAATTGAGTAGGTGAATGAATGAAAAGAGGATGCTGAAGAGAAGTTGATGAAGAGAAACTTCATATAGTCCTAATCAATCAAGCTGAGGAAAGAGCTAAATTTTTCTGCAAACACCGAGCAACAAAGCACAGCATCACCAAGTAGAATCAAAGTGGAGCAAAGGTATAAAAAGGGATATATTGATCAGATTAGTTTTATGAGATTACAATAGATCTAAAAATCTACATGTATAAGTTTTATATGTGAATAGATCATACTGTTTTAGTTTAACCATTGATTCAGAAAGTCTCTTAACTGAGAAGGATCTAAAGATCCTTTCTATATTGAGATACATCCCAAGGAGTAACAAAAATTTTGATCATGAAGATAGCATGAGATGAGAGATACCTATTGATAGGCCAAGTGAGTGTTTGATCAAGGAAGGTAGCATAGAGATGCCTGATATCAAGTGACAGACTAAACTTTTAAATCCTCTAACAAGGTCACACCTAACAGTGTGTTTGTAACCTTTAACAGGGTTGGCTCTTCACCTAGCTCACTTCAAAAGAGTGAAAATTTTGGGTTACCGGTCCCAAGTGGTTTTTCCCTTAACAGGGTTTCCACATTAAAAATTCATGTGTCAATGTGTTTATGAGGCATTACTTTAGTGTTTTGCATTACACATAGCTAATTTGGATTGATCGGTATACTCTAAATAATTTACTGTCTTTCGGTAAATTAATAGACTGCTACTCGGTAAACATATAGTAGAAGGTTTAACAAATCATTCCAAGCAGTATTAATTTGATAATAGTATTTGAAGGTATTCATCTTATAGGGCTGGAGATAACTAGAGGCTTAATATTGTGGTACTAAGTTTTTGGGTTGATTATTGGAATATTTTTGAGGCCACTGATTCACCCCCCCCCCCTCTC
>MU225334.1:573832-584301 GCA_018584345.1 Thuja plicata | reverse complement strand
GCTTTTAAAATAATGGCATTATATATATATATATATATATATATATATATTATTATAATTATATATATATCTAAAAAAATTATATTTAATAAATTGATTTTTTCTTTATCAGCAGATTATTGTGTGTGTGTGTGTGTTAAGATTTACATATAATAAAAAAACCTTTTAACAAAAATTATATATTTTTGAATTTAAGAAAACATTTTAAAAAAAAATGTTTCAAACAAAAAAATTATTAAAAATTTTGGGGAGTCGAAGGCGGTTTGAGCCCCACCCCACGACCCTACCATATATGCAAGGAGGCGCGGGGAGGGTCGGCCTCCCCCTGTTAGGATTGAATAATACTGAGAGGGGGGTGAATCAATATTATAACAATTAATTAAATTCTTTAACCACTTGAACATTAACCATACAATTGCAACAAAGGAAATAACATAAAAAAATAACATATAACTCATAACACCATGATTTGTTTACGAGGAAACCCAGGCCAAGGGAGAACCTTGGTGGGGATGATACCCACAAGCATGTACTAAAGTATAATATCCCTGTAAGGAGACCTAGCCATGTTAGGAGCTGAATATTACATAGTACATTTCCTTGATAGAGGAATAACAACCCTGTTAAAGGTTCACAACACCCTATTAGGGGCCAGTGAGCTTACAGCTCTTACAATGTAATTCTGTTACAAAAGGTTCTCAGTCATGAACAAAAACAAGCATCACATATGATTTGATAGTTCCTTTATAGCTCTTCCATTCTCTGCTCTACCATTCACATGTCTGCTCTTTTCTTCACTCTTCTACATGTACCACACATACATTCCCAATCTTTACAAAAAAGGATCTTACATATATATCTTTTAACTTTACAAAGTTGGCTCTCAGAATGAATATTACAAACAGTACTTAGTCGGCCTTCAATATAGAATACATTTAATATAGTAAATATCAAATGCATAGTCGGTGGTCTTGCATAATCAAAGTATAGACTATCAATAACAAAAATACAACTTTAATTCCCTGGAGTCCAAGTCATACTCCCTTATTCTTCGTTGTTGTCCAACTGCTCTGTGTCACTGCTCTTTGTTGTCTATCTGTCTTCAAATCCTTACAACTTATCATAAACTTAACCAAATCCAAATCGATCTCAGGTGTATGTCATACATACTACATACTATCTTCCACTAAGCTTGCATGCCTTAATTCATCGATCTCTGTCTTCGATATCCAAAACAATACTGTACCTCTATTTCTATACTTAGTTGATTTTGGACATACCAAAACTTAACTTCAAAAATATTGATCTTCAGCCTAGATGTGTTGCCATAAATGAAAACCAAAAATTGAACCACATTACCCAAATTGATCACTTGCCAACACCCCCACCCTGTGGTGGTCACTCCTGCAGCTCTGCCCCAGTCTATGGAGGGTCACAGGGCAGCGACCCACCACCGGGGGGGGTGACCCTCACCCAGCCCCTCCACCACATTCCTCTACCTCTTCAACAATTACGCGGGGTTATAAAAAAATGTTATCATTCCCATTCACATCCTTTGCAAAGAAAATTTAGTTTGAAACCTTACACAAAAAAATATAGAGAAGAGATTTGGTAAGAAATAATTTTTATAATTTTTTAAATCCATAAGGATTTCTTGGTTAGATTAGGTTTAGATATTTAATAATATCTTTTCAAAAGATGGATTTCAAAAAGATACTAGATGTAGTTTATAGTTGTCAATATTGACTTAAAAAAGATCTTTTATTTTAGATATTTTTGGAATTTAATAATGTTTATATTTTAATAGGTTATTATATTAACATGTGATTTTACCCATTTAGGATTTAAAATATAAATGCACTAATTAGATTATCAATTTGGAGTTAATTTAATTTAGTGGATTTAATCAACCATTCGAAAAACATTAGTATAACATTTCTTTATTAAAAATTAAATTAAAGATGATAGTATTATCAAATAATAAAGTTAAAGTCTTTATTAATAGGGATTAATAGATTAGTTTTATATCCTTAATTATTTTGATCAAAGTGATTTAATAAGTTTATTCATTAAGACGAATAGGATAAATTTATTAATTAGATTAAATCAACTTTAATATTACTACTATATGATTATCGATTTAATGAAATTGTAATATCAATATGCATGATTTATAGAGAACATTAAAATACGATTATTTATGTAAGGATAATTGATAAATAATTTATTATCAACCCTTCCATAAACCGAGTCTGAACCTAATCAATCTGGGTTTTTTAACAAGGTAAATGAGATAGGATTTTATTAAGGGTCAAGTACGTTATAATCGCATAATCAACTAATGATGATCAAACTTAGTCAAACTGTTATCCACTAGAACCACGTTTTTTAGTTAAAAACTAGTATTTTAAATCATCCTAGAGAGAGGTTGACCAAGTCAACGTTGGTCATGATGCCCCTCGAACCTGTTCACGGTTCCCATTAGATAACTAGAAACTGAGACTACATTCTACTTAGTCAACCTTGAAAACTTATACATGTGTAAACATAGACAACCTTACTTATTAAAAAAAAATTGTTGGTGTGCTTTTGCCCAACTTTTGGGCATGACACAGGTTATAGAAGACAATGAATAGGAGACAAGAATATGCATAGGCGCTAAAATAAAGTATAAATTGCAACTTCATGTCTGTAGGCGTTGATATTATGAGCATAGGTGCTGAGTTTTTATTCACTTGCACTAAAATTTACTGTTCAAGCATTTAAATTTACTTCACAGCCGCTGAACTTCTTCTTACAGGCATTGCCAGTGTGCTGTCCAGACCTGCAAATGTCAAATCTGCACCAAAAAACATCAAAAATGCATGAAAATTGTTAGTGAGGCATGGGTCCCATGGTGGGTGACATTGTGTGTGTCATATTCTTACAAACCTTCATGAAACATTAGTTCAATCAAATATCAACTTGAAATCAATAGATTTATCCTAATTAACCATTCAAATTGAAAATATTGAGAGAATTTCATGGATCTCTAACTAAAATGAGTTAAAGATTTCTCTCGATAGCAAAGAATCCTCAAGTGAAAACTCCTAGAATGAGAATATGCAAATATAGATGCAGTTTATATCTAAGATACTTGATTGATGCAAATAAAAGATAAATGATGCAAATGAACTAGTCTACATGCTCAAATTCAATCAAAACCTCATGAAAATTATCCATTATGTCACTATGAAATATAGTAAACTAAAATGAACTCAAATTATTCTACTCTCAATGTTATTTTTCCTATAGTTCACTTTCTATGAAGATGGACATGATTTACACTAAAGATGCATCCTTTGTATAGGATTTCCCAAGGTGCAGGGGGTGGGTTAGATGTGAGTTGAGTTAACCATTATCAAGGTAAGAGGTTGAGTTGTGTTTGTTGAGGTGTCCAATTTGGAGGGACAATATTTATTCTCAAAAATAGATGGTAAAGATAGAAAATCCTATTTGTGATCCATGTGCACATTTTCCTCCTCTCTCATTGGTTGATTGACTTATTTTGTAGTGGTTGTTGAGAGATTTTAGGAATAATTAATTCAAAAGAATTAAATAATTATCCATGTATGAATATTGAATGGGTTGGATTTAATTATTTAAATGAGTTATATAATCAAGTGATTAATCCAATTACATATTTATTTGATTTTTAATTTTAATTAATCAAAATGGCTTAATTTTGATTAATTTTGTCTTTGACTGGATTTGACCATTTTTAGGTGTATATAGCAGGCTTCAACAATTTTGGTAGATCTCTCACTACTCTAGTAGCACTTATCTTCACAATTTTATCCAAATTCACATGACACATCCTCTTATGCCATAACCAAATTTCATCAACTTGTGTGATCAAACATCTATTCTCAACACTATTTAAATGAAATACATTATCTTTAGTTTTTGTATCTGATGCAATCTCAACACCTGAACTTCCCAAGATTCTATATTTTCCATTCTTGAATTGCATATTATAACCCTTATCAACTAGTTGTCCAACACTCAAAAGAGTATTCTTTAGACCTTCAACATATAAAACATCATCAGTAATGTTCTTACCATCAAGAGTAATGGAACCTCTGTCACAGATTAGACAAGGAGTTTCATCACTAAATCTCACAACACCACCATCATACCTTTCCAACTTCAAAAACTTGCTCTTATCTCCAGCCATATGATGTTAACATATTATGTCAATCACTCATTCATATTTCTCATCAACATTTTCAGCAAGATCCCTTTTCACATTCATGCAACTAGTAGTCTCATTAGGGATCGGATCTTCTTCTTTAATAGCAATAAATACAATCTCATTTTTGCTCTTTTCATATTTCATTCACACCTTTATTAGAAACATAGTAACATTTTTTCATATATCTAGGTTGGAATTTCCTAAGCTTATGCTTTGGACTCTTTTAGGACACCTTGAAGCAAAATGACCAATCTTATTGCAAGAAAAAATTTTAAGAGGTAACTTTCCTTCATACTTACCAATGCCTTTTAGGAAATCTCTTGGAAATAAAAGCTTCAAGTTATTCAAGATTTCTCTCTTCTTCTTCAATCTCTTCCCAGTCCTTGGCATATCTATATGTACTCCTAGAAGAGATCTCTCCCAGATCATATCTCTGCTTATCCTTAGAAATAGTAGCTTAAAATGCATACTCAACTTTAGGAAGATCATTACCAAGTGCACTCATCTCAAAAGTAGATAACTTACCAACTAGTGTGTCCCTTCTTACATTTTTCATCATCTAGATCTCTTCAATAGAAGAAACCTTGTGTCTATAATTAGAAGGTAAGGACCTAAGAACCTTAGAAACAATCTTTTTTTCCTCTAATATTCCACCAGCACATCTGATTCTGCAAACAAGCTCATTAATCTTTTGTATGTAAGAGGTGATGTTCTCATCTTCGCTCATCTTCAATGACTCATACTTTCCTTTCAAACTTTACAACTTAGCTTGCTTCACAAAGGAATATCTTTTATGTAAAGTCTCCAATTTTTTCCAAATATCATGTGTTGTCTCCAATTCCATAACATTTGTGTACTTTATATCATACAATTCTCTCAACAATGCTTCTTTACCTCTTATGATATATTAAAACTTGTTCTTCTCATCAATAGTAGAAGTGGAAATATTTATAGGAGGATTGTGAGCTTTCTCAGTGATCTCCCAGTAGTCTTCTCCAATGCATCTCACGTGATTCTTCATGTATCCTTTCCATATTTAATAGTGAGTGCCTTCAAATACCATATTTTCCTTATTAAAATTTTCATCCTAAATCACCTCAAGTGATTAATCTTCCCAAAGAGGAACTAGGTTCTGATACCAATTGATAGAAATAAGGCAACACACAACTAAGAGGGGGGTAAATTAGTTTTGTCCAATCACTTCAAACTTTAACCAACTTTAACCATAAACCACGTATCTAAATAATAGACAGTAAGGCATTGATCTAGAACACATAAAACCAAGAATTGTTTACATCAAAAAATCTGCTATGGGAAAAACCACAGTGGTGATGGAAACCACAAAATGATGTACTCTATTAAAATCACTATACCCTATTAGGATTATTACAATGTGAATTCACATGCATTCAAGTACACTACCTAGATCTCATTGCTCAAGTACAATAAGGGCTACAACCCTAAGGAAGGATCACTAGGTTATAGAAATCTCATAGACTACAATCCATAACAGACAACAAGTCACAAATTATGAATTGGATAATAGCATCTTCAATATGTCTGGATCAATTCTGATGAAATACATATTACAATCAGATCTATGCCTCAGTTGCATATTTCACTCATACCTCTTCGCAAATTCATCACTACTTCTCACCCACACACACGATCCACAAAGGGATACAATTATATTTATACAATTCATCGACCTTGAATAAATAAACAAGGTTGGCTAAATTCTCACCATCTCAATTAAAAAATTATAATCATACATGGTACAATAATTAATGTGAGCCAAAGATGACATCCATTTGTCCCAACTCTTAATCCTCGAACACACTAAGAATCCATAAACCACACCTTGAACATTTGCAACATGATCCACCACCAAGTCGGCCAAGAATATGGAAAACACAAACTCACCAACTGGAAATCACTAAACGTGATCACCTCAATCAATATGAATGATAAATACAATAGGAATATGATATAGAAATATCCACAAGAAACATGAATAGCCTAAGGAAAATCCATATCAATTCTAATATTTGAATTCATTAGCATCTCTAAACAAACCTCAAGAACACAATAGTAACCTCTGTCAATAAAGAAAAATAGCTTGTGAATCTCCAAATCATGAACAAATCAAGTTGAGGACACACATTGATGTCCCAAACACACCATAAGATCCACAACCAAATATATTGTACCATTCAACCACACTGAACCAAAACTAGTCACATTGTCTCCATAAAATATCTCAGAATACCTGTACCAACTTAGAAACCAATAACTCACTAAAATCAACATGAAAACCTTTGTACATTAAAATCAATCAACTACATACATCTCTAAGCCCAAACATACATTTTTAGCATCTGATCTTCAATATAGTAGCCATACCGAACCAAACATCTCACTGAACATCTCAGAAACACTATCTCAAACAGTAGAGATATGTTGACATCAATGAAAAAACATTAAGGCCAGCACATATATGCATGATATTCCAACAATATTCCAACAAGTTTTAACCTCCAAAATGATGGATTTAGTATATAAACCCCCTATCTCTCCTCATTTTGGTATCTATTATCAATTTCAAGCTTTTACTGTCAAATTTTCAAGCATTTATGATCAATCAAACAATCAAAGTTCAAGATCTCTTTTACAATTGAGCATCCAAGTCTTCAATCCTTCAAAGCATTCTTCCTTCCTCATCAAGAATTGTTGGAAGCTATAATATCCATCATTCAAGACATCTCTGTCATTATTTCCTTTTGGATCAAGATATTGCATCAACATTTGTGATCACATCCAAAGAGGCATTGCATCATCAAGATATAAGGTGATTTACAATTAAAATATAGTTTCTATTTCATTTTTCTTCATACAATTTTCTTTCATTTTAAAGGTTGATTCCTAACAGGGGTTTTACTAAGGCAAACCCCTTTACCCAACCTTCTTCCAGATTTTTATGTGTATAGGAGTAAGTTATAGAGTTGTTGGTAGAGATCCGGGAAGATTGGGACCAAACAAAGCACCCTTGCAAATTTTAGGCCTAGAGTATAGGTCACCAATGGGTTTCTTGTCCCTTGGTATAGGTCTCCATTGGCATCATGTCCCTCCCAAAAATTAGTAAAATTTCTCAAGAAGAGAGTTGCAGGTCCAAAGATCACAGATATGCAGTTACGGGTCATTTCAGACTTCTATTAGTTGGAAATTTGGATATGAAAACTCACTTCTTCTATTCTATTTCCAAGTTCATTAAAATTACACTTTATTCTCTTTTACATCTATTTTTTGTTAGATTAGATCAAATCTACTCTTATTTAGCCTCTTACATATCAATATCATTCCTCTCCTTCTCAATTCTAAGAAACAAAGGAATAAAAACCTTCAAGCATTGATATTGTATTGGCATATTTATTATTAGTTATTGTTAATCATACTTGTTTTGAGGTGGTTTTGTATTTCAATGTGCCCTATGTGTTAAATATTGTAGCTTCGGTCGGATTACTCTGATCGATATGATCAAATGTATAAGTGGCCTATCGGCCTTGAAGATTTGATCTCTATCCATTATCTATGCAAGATCTGATTATTAAAAATAATATATTATGATCGTGCTTCACTCATAATATAATATTATTAATATTATCACTATTAATTATTTAGTAATAATAAACATTACTAAATATATGAATATTCTATAATATTCATGTTACTGAATATTCATATATTTTTTATATTGCAATAGAGTATCAACTAGAGAACATAAAATTATAACAATTTATTAGCAACAGTCCAAGTTACTATTGCAGTTACCAATTCTTATCTATACCATACCTATTAACCTTTATACACTTTCTAAAAAATCAGTATACAAACAAAAAAGGAGTCATAATAGAATATCTAAGGATCTCCCCATCCATCTATGGTGTTTTTTATTTCTATGGTGTCTCAGCCATCATTGTTGTTCCTTTGTTCTTGACTGTTCCAAGTATCATTGTATTCTTTACTCTCCCATTCACTGTTGTATGTTCCCTCCTAAGCATTTGTTCTATTGTCCTCTTCTATATTTGTTTCTTGGATGGTTAATAGGCTGGAATTGTTCTCTTGACCATTATTCTCTTCTTCAGGTACCTTGGCATATTTGGCAAACTAGATGTCCCTCTTGTACATGATCATAGCACCTTCTTTCATCAGTGATGAAAATATTTTTTCTGATACCTATATCCTCGTAGAGACCTTTGATACAATATTAAGGTGTGTGAGTTTAATAAAAAACTCAATAAGATCATGTTTCCTGGATTGGAAGATCTCCTCATTTCTCTGTTTCCAAATGACTCAAAGAATTTTAGCTGTCAAAGAAAACCAACAAATATTCATTTTCAAATCAAAAGCTTCCACAAATATAGTTACAACTTAATGCCAAGAAAGTAAATTGAGACAATTCCACGTTATGGGAGAACCAAGAAAACTGGACAAAATTCTTTTAGCAAATTCACATTCAAAGAAGAGGTGATCAAAAGTTTCAGGACAATTGTAGTTAGAAAAAAAAATACTCTGTTGACCAGAGTGGGAAAGGAAGGATCCAACAGAAAGTTTTTTTAACAAAAGTAACCAATGAAAACATAAAACTTTTGGTTCAACTTGGGAGTGCCAAAAAAAATCAAAAAAGAAGAGCCATCTAGAGTTAGACCATTTGATATTCCAGTTAGACTTAATTTTGTTAATAGTTCCTATGCCCTCCTTAAGCATTTCATATATTTATTTACAAAAGAACTTAATTAACCTTTTACCGTCATTTCATTTCATCAAGTAAAACATCTGCATAGAACTCAACAATTTTCTAGGGAATTTTCTTCCCACAACTTTAGAAATCAAGGTATAGGTTTGTTTTTGGGATTGTGTGATATTGAAAGTATCTTTGATGTCTTTCCATGATCTCAATTTCTTTTCCCTCAGAAGATCTTGTATAAGAATAATTCCTTTTTTATGCCAATTTTTTGTTGAACACTAAGTTAATGCAAGAGGTTTGTCATTTAAGTATAACCCCAACCAAACAGACCTGTCCAAAATTGTACATGAAGGGTTTTTTCCAATAGCACTTCTTGAACATACCTGAGACCTAACCTGACACCATACCTTCCAGATGGTATGAAAAACCTTGGATCCAAAGACTTTAATCTTGAAATCTCCAAACACAATATCATGTAAAGGAATATTATTCCATATTTTTCCTTTTTTAAAGTTTGATCTCTCAATGTTATTTCTCACCAGGATTTTCCATGGTTTATTTCCTCTCAGAACTTTTAGGATCCATTTAGCTGCCAAAGCCAATCCTTGTATCTTATGATCCCTCATACCAAGTCCTCCCATATTTTTCAGAATACAGCACCATTCCCACTTTGCACAATGTCTCTTCCTGTTACCCATTCCATCAAACCATAAGAAATTTCTCATAATTTTTTCAAGTTTGTTAATCTGACTACTGGAAAACATCCAAGAAGAAGCGTAGTAAACTACAGTGAAGGGAGAACCTTCTGAACAACTTGAGCTCTACTATCAATAGACAACATGTGAGACTGCCATTTGAGGTGCTTTTTTTCTATTTTTTTATATATCCATGTCCACATGTCACTAATAGAGGGTTCAATGGCAAAGGGTATGCCCAGATATCTGATAATGGTAGAGGGACCTGACCATTTCCATTCCCTATTCTCAATCCACCTAGGTGAATTTTCTGACCATTCCAGCATATTGGACTTGTGAGGTGCTATTTTGGCTCCAGATGCCATACAAAACATTTGGATTTTGTTGAGGATATTATCAAAATTGTCTTCCTCTAGCTCTATGAAAAGGGCAGTATCATCAGCAAATTGTTCAACAAGGATATATTCACTATTGGGTAATTGGATCCCCTTAACTGGTAGTCCTAATTTAGAGGCCCTAAGAATATAGGACAAAGCATCTATAGAAATGACATATAGAGTAGGTGACAGAGGACATCCTTGTCTAATAGACCTTTCTAGTGATATTTGATCAGAAATCTCTCTTAGCACTTTTTCTTGTAGAATCAATTAAAATAGCATTAAATGCTTAACTCTCAATTCCCAATTTAGATTCATACATGAACAAGGCTAATTAACAAGGATATAATCCTTCTTCACTTTGAGCTCCACAAACTCAGGTGGGTGTACCTATTTCCAGATTCAGTAAATGACTTAGA
>MU225334.1:536495-560611 GCA_018584345.1 Thuja plicata | reverse complement strand
CAACTTGGAGTTGGTCATCTTCCCTTGAGGTTCAGGTTCAAGATGCTGCTCAAAGGATGGTTGTGCTTCTTCCTCAGCCATGTCTTATGGTTCCAATCTCTGGCTCTGATACCAATTGATGCAATGGAGGCAGGTGGGTACACCCAAAATGAAGAGATTTACCCAAATACAACCTTCTTCCCTACAATCACTGTAAGGATATAAGAAAATTCTCTAAAAGATAACCAATATTTGATGTCCAAGGTGTCCTATAGGTCAAACTCACCACCAACTTGTTGGGTCTCAATCCCTAAGATCCCAAGCACAAAGAAGACAACTATTCACTAGTTGCTCCTAGGACACCCAAAAGAGCAATTTTTGGTTTAATGTGACAAATTGAGGAAATTTTGCTGAGGAATGAAACTAGGCATGGATCTTGCCTATTTGGGTCCAAACTAAGATGTTCCCACTAGTTTCAAGATTCTATCACATGGTTTTCAAGTACATGCTTCATAAAAACACAAAACTGCTAGTAGCCTTGACTGAGAGGTTTTGGGGGTTTAACCTTTTGTTTTCCAACTTAATATCCCAATAAAACACTGGTTCCAACAACCCCTTGGACACTTAATAATTCCCCAAAGTTTAGAGGTCTGGGTGTTTGAAGAATCTGCCAAACTACTACAAAGTCTGTTTTGCAAAAAGCCACAATTAGGCCAATTTAACCAAGGAAGTACCCTTTAAACTTTTCATAGAGCCTCCAAACTACTTGCATTCAATGAGGAATGGTCAAAAATTATTAAATCCAGATTTTGGTGCCTGGGCTCAAAGTTTAAGGCAGTCAAATTACTGTTGTCCTCACAAAACTGGGGGTCACACATGGAGATGTGCCCCTAGGGCATCACATTTCTCCCTCCAACCTGAATATTTTTGTACCAAACCAAAATAAAATCAAATATCATCATTATTACAAGGATTCCACCAAAGGGTTTTAATTTCCCATGGTGGAATCTTTAGATATGAACAGATTTGTCTCGAAACCCTTGATTGGAGGCAAAACCACAGGCTGTAGCAGTAAATCTGCAATAACTTTTGACTCACAATGAATTAGAACCTCAAACCAAGTTAAAATGGAAGATAAAACATCAGGATAACTTCTCCAATTAGTTTCAACCATCCATAATTCCGTACCAATCTGTACACTACAGAAAACCTTGAAATTGCAGGAAAAAGAGTGAATTTTATTGATTCAAAAATGCCAAATACAAAGTTATAACCTTCCACCCACCTATAAGGGATTATGAAGGCCTCCACCAACTGTTAGAACCATTTTTGAAACCAATTGGCCGTTTGGAGGGCTTAATTACATGTTTTAAGCAAAGTTGTCAAAGTTGCATTGACAACTTTGACAACTTTTGCAAATTTTTGCAATATGTTGCAAATTTATGACTTATTGAACTAAAGTGATCCAAAATGGATCAATAAGACCAAAAAAAATGAAAACTACACAAAAATACTAAAAATGATGAGTTTCCAATCCCTTTGACCCACAGTTGACCAGGGGCTTATTCCTGCCTAATCCTGGTACTGGGGTCTCACAAGTGGATTCTAAGGGCAAATATTATTCCTAGGCAACCTAGGACCTATTTAGAATTTTTTTAAGTCCTTTGACTGCTTGAGGGATCCTCTTGATGATCAATTTATGAAGAAGGTGCTCCTGCACCAGCTTGTTTCTCTCTTAGTTGGGATTGCCTCTACCCATTTTGTAAAATAATCAGTTACCAGCAAAATCTAGCTATGCCTCCCACTTGATTTCTCACCAAACTCTCCTATGAAGTCCATTCCCCACATAGAAAAGGGAGCCTCTGCTATTACAAGGTTTAATAATAATGCTCCTGAGTACTTCATCTTGCTTGAGAATCTTTGGCATGGCTCACATTTCCTGACAAAGGTGTAAGCATCTTGAAACAAACAAGGCCAATAGTATCCAGCTCTCAAAATTTTATGAGTTGTTGACCTAGCAGAATAGTGCCGTCCACACATTCCATCATGCATTTCCTTCAATACCTTCTCTGATTGACCTTTGTTAAGACATAATAATAGGATCCCATCCCTATTTTTTCAAAATAAATCACCATGCAACAAAACATATTTCTGAGATTGTAATCTCAAACTTCTCCTTTGGTTGTCATTCAAGTTATCTGGACATCTAGCATTTTTTAGAAAATATACAATATTGGCATACCAAGGTTGCATTTCAATACTTGTCAAACAATTCTCATTTGTATCAACACTATTAAATTGGACCAAATCCAAATTTTCTTTTGTCATCAACTTTACCAAACCTAGTCCTCTCACCAATTTAGTAATATGGATGTCTAGATCAAACTCTTGTATTTTGTTTATCCATTTACATCTTTTTCCTGTTACTTCATTCTGAATAAAGATTTCCTTGACAGCAGCATGAGGAACATAAGCATTTACCTTTGCACATACTAGGTAGGGTCTAAAATCTTTGACTGCCTTTACCAGAGCATAGGCTTGTTTCTCCATCAACTGATAGCTTAACTCGACTGACTGCAATGACTTGCTAAAAAATGCAATGGGATGTTCAAATCCTTCACCATCCTTTTGCAAGAGGATTGTTGCAATAGTGTGAAAGGAAGCAAAGGTAAACAAGGAAATGGGCCTGGTGTAATCAAGGGATACTAGGACTGGTGCTTCTTGAATGACCTTTTTTATTTTTTCAAAAGCTGACTGTGCCCCTTGGTCCCATTCAAACTTCACATTTTTCTTCAGCAGTTTGACAATAGGTTTAACCAGTTCTACAAAATTGGCAATAAATCTCCTAACAAAATTAATCTTCCCTAAAAATGATTTAATAAATTTTAAGTTCTTGGGAGCTAGTACCTTTTGGATGGCTTCAACCCTTCTAGGATCTATCCTTACCCCCTCCTTTGATACTATGTGTCCCAAAAGTTCCCCCTCAGTAACAGAAAAGTGACACTTTTTTGGGTTTAGAGACACTCCATATTCTAGTGCTTTTATCATGACCTTTTCTAAGAGATTGCAATGATCCTCTGCTCTTTTTGAGAAATATATCAAATCATCTTGGTACACTACCATCAAAACATCTATAAGGTCTTTGAAGGCTACATCTATAGCCCTTTGAAAAGTTGCACCAGCTTTTTTCAACCCAAATGGTAAACGAGCATACACATAAGTGCCCCAAGGGGTAGTAAATGTTGTTTTGAATTGCTCAGATTTCTTAACCAGCACTTGATTGTACCCTGAGAATCCATCCATCATAGACAACAAATCACACCCCCTGACTTTATGTAACATAGCCTCCATTTTAGGTAGTCCATAGTTATCCTTTAATGAGGCTACATTCAAATTTTTGAAATCAACACATAATCTTATGTCCCCATTTTTCTTTCTTACTGGGACTAAGTTAGAGACCCATGATGAATGTCTTATTGGCTTAATTATACCTGAATCTCTTAGTTTCATCAATTCTGCCTGCATTTTGGTTGCCAGTAAGGGATTAATAGGTCTTTTTTTTGTCTGAATGGTTTAATACTTTCTTTCAAATGGATATCATGCTGAAATAAGTCCTTTTTATAAGCTTTCAAATCCTCATATGACCATGCCAATACATGTTTATATTTCTTCATCATTTTTATCAAATTCTATCTCACATTGTTGTTCAATTTTTTGCCAATGTAAACTAATTGGGGAGATGTTTCAGATCCCAAATTAACTTCCTCTAACTCTCCCACTTTGGCATTGGACTTCTGAGTCATATAATTTTCATTTATGCTAAATAGGCCTTCCAATTCAACCAACCCTTTGGGGATGTGATTAGTATCCAATTGGATGACTTCTTGATCAAAGATATACTCCTTATTGTCCACAACTAATATTAGAGAATCACAATCAATCTTTTGACCATTATATTGATCCACACATTGGATAAACCTGAGGATATCACCATCATCCTCAAATACTTTCCATTTATGAATATTGTCAGGAACTACAGGCCTACTTTTCATTTCAATCATAGACATACCAGTAAGAGTAGCATCATTATTTTTTAGGGCAACATTTGCCAGGAAATCTGCCATTATGTTATTTGATCTCTCTACCCATAAGATATTGAAAGCATCAAAGAATTCTATCCTATCCCAGACAGCATACTTGTACAACTTTAGTTTGTCATCTTTAGCAGCATAATGCTCCCTAATCTGAGATATAATTAACTAGGAATCTCCATGAACTTTTAGACACTTAATACGATGCTTGATAGCAATATCCATTCCCAAAATCAAGGCTTCATACTCGGTAGTATTGTTTTTGCATTGGAAAGTTAGCAGGAAAGAGTATTTGAATGTGATACATGATGGGGAAATAAACAAAACTCCTGCTCCAGAGCCTTCCTTTGAGAATCCTCCATCAAAGTACATTTTCCATAGCCCATTTTTTTGCAACAACAATTCATCCATAATTGGGTCAGTTTTATTTAATTGTGGCTTAACTTCTTCAACAATAAAATTTTCCATATCAGCATTCAATCAACAATTCAATTGGTCAAGTGGAACCACCTCCACCATGAAATATGACTGGGGTTCCCTGTACAACTTGACCTCATGTCCATTCATAGGGATAGTTGCATAGGACAAATATAACTGCATTTTTTCACCTATTGTTGTTTCCCATTGCCTTGATATAAGCATGCCATAATATGGTTTAGTGTCTACAACCACTATATCCATTTTGTAAGTTGCTTCAGGGAAAGTAGCAATTTTCACCTCAATGCCTTTCAATGTTCCTATCATAGGAACTTCCCTATTGTCCATAGCATAACAACTTCCAGTAGATGTAGTGACCTGGAGGCCCAATTCCTTCATCACATGATAAGACATCACATTTGTTGCAGCTCCAAAATCAATCATGCAGTTTTTTACCAAGAAACTATTAACCATTAAGGTGACATAGTGTTAATATGAATTTAGAATAACTAAGAGGGGGGTGACTCAGTTATCCTCGGGTCTAGATGTGCCCATATAAAACTTTAAATCAACTTCAACAACTCAAATCTGCTTGGCAGTAATAAACAATAAAAGTGTGCAGTTTATTGTACTAATGAAATAATCTTGTAGAAACTTACCAGTAAAACACAATAATAACATTCACACATTTTGACACCATGATTTAATGTGGAAACCCAATATGGGAAAAACCACCAATAACATGTACCAAAATTTTACTCTTCTGAAGTAATGCCCTGTGAGGAGCCAACCCTGTTAAAGGTTACAAAACACACTGTCAAATGTGACCTGGTTAAAGGATTTAATCACCCTATTAGGAGTGGCCTTGTTAGAGGACTTATAACATTCCAATCTGAATGTCACCTTGTTCAAAGGATTTATACAATGACTATTAGGTCAACCTAGTTAAAGGATTTGAACTAATACAATGGTTAGAAAGTAATCAGTAGGTGTGATCTGATTCATACAACTTACTTTGCAAATCCAGATCTAGTTTCAGATCTAATTCTAATTCATTGAGCAACCTCCATTCTCATCTCAAACTTTAGATCTACTTGGAAATCCATCAAGCAATCTCTCTTTGTTTCTCTACTCAGCCTTCTCTTCTAGGTCTTACCAATCATTCAATTAACCATGTAACACTTTTGCATTCAACTTCTCCTTACACTTGGATACAATAACAATAACCATTGTAGGTTATATTATACCTCTTCATCTAGGTCAGATAAATCTTTTGCCACTTAACCAAGATCATAGATCTTAGGTTAGGTCAAATCCAATGGATCTTTCCATCTTTACATTTAATTTTCTTCTCCAATACAGTCATTAATTAACCATTGAATCCATACACTAATAATGGTTTCTTGTGCATTAAATGAATATGGACCAATCTTAATTAATAATGCATATCCCAATAAAGTTAATTATGTCGGCCATAGATCTCAAATCTCATGAATAATCAAAATACTGTTGCTTGGCTTTTCACTGTCTCCCTCGGCATTCCAGTGGCGCTCAACATCATCTTTGCTTTGCTCGGCATCACCTTTCGCTTTGCTCAACATCAACTTTTCTTTGCTCGGCATTAACCTTCCAGAGAACTGTCAGTGCTAGATAAACAATGTATCACTTTTCCAAAGTGCCAAATGATTAAGTACCCTGGTGTATACTCATAACTCAACCATTTTCTTGGTCTTCTTTTTATCCCATTCTTTTCAAATCTTCATTAATCAATGGATAAGGTACTCAAACATATAGTGATAGTCTCACCAGTTAAGGTTTGACATCAATGACAAAATAACAATTGTCTACATTGTAGCAATCTTTCCAACAATCTCCCTCTTTGGCATTGATAGCAACACTAAACTATAAAACAATAATTTCCAACCAAAGTTACCATACAATCTAAAAAGTGCCTGTGTTCCTGATATGAACAAATCTTCATTAATGTCTTTAGCTTCATTCTGACTCCCTCTATGTCTATAATCACACTGATATTTTATGTTACTGTCCAGCTCCCTCTTTCAGTAATATCTCCCTTGTATCTGTTGTTTTATGTTGTTTTAGCAATAATCTCCCTCTTTGACAATAATGCAAAAGATTTTGACATCTTTATCATGCAGATTCTTCTATTCTAATCTTTGTATCATGTTGTTCCTATCATCTTTGTGTATGACTGATTTACATTTTTGTTCTTGTTTACTACTTCACAGTTTTTAGGAAGCATCCTAAAAATGTGACTTACTGTGCATCAATGTGTCAAGAGTTCTGATTAAAACATTTGATGCAATAGTACCATTCCCAACTAGTTAGCCTCTACTAGGGGAATTACCCCCAATTTACCTCTTACATACTCATGAGCATCCTTGGGTAATGCTTTTGTAAATATGTATGCCAACTGTTCCTTAGTGTTCACATATTCTAGTCTCGCTTCCTTCTTCTGAACTAGCTCCCTCAAGTAATGATACTTGATAGCTATATGTTTTGTCTTAGACTGCATTACAGGATTTTTAGAAATATTTATGGCACTCGTGTTATCACAATATATGACAACTGGTTCTGTGATCTCCTCTTTCATACCTTTCAGTAGTATCTTTAACCACACAATTTTTGAACAGTTAACTGTTGCTACTACATACTCAGCTTTAGCTGTAGATTGTGAGGTGAAATTCTATTTCTTGCTTGTCCAGGAAACTAATCTTTTCCCCAAAAGAAATGCTCCTCCTGTGGTGCTTTTTCTATTATCAACATTACCAGCCTAGTTAGAATTAGTATAGACTCTGAGTTCAAACTTGTCATTCCTTTTGTAATATAGGCCATAGTCTTATGTACCTTTCAAATATCTTAGAATTATTTTCACTGCCATTATATGTGTCTCTTTTGGATTAGTAGAAAATATAGCAACAATTCCAACTACTAATGCAATATTAGGTCTACTGTGTACAAAATATTGCAGCTTACCAATCATTGATTTGTAGAGTGTTTGATTAACCTCTTTTGTATCATCATTCTTTGTCAACTTTTGTCTAGTAGTCATGGGTGTACTCACTAGTTTTGAATATTCCATACCAAAAGTTTTCAATATCTCCTTGATATATTTTGATTGTGTAATATAGATACCATTCTTCATTTGATGTATTTGTAGTCCAACAAAGAATTTTATCTCACCAAACATAGACATTTCAAATTCAATTTTCATCTCCTTTGAAAATTATTTACATATCATATCTTGTCCACTGAATATGATGTCATCCACAAAAATTTCAGCCAATAAAATTCCTTTACCTTGCTCTGTCTTCAAATACAAATTGTTTTTGTCATTAGTTCTTGCAAATCCAATCTTCATCAGATAATTGTGCAATCTTTCATACCATGCTCTTGGTGCTTGCTTCAGTCCATATAACGCCTTCTGCAGTCTGCAAACCATGTTCCTCTTACTAGGGTCAACAAATCCATCAGCTTGTTCAATATATGCTTCTTCTTCTAGTATCCCATTTAGAAATGCAGACTTCACATCCATTTGATATACTTTAAATCCTTTGTAGGCTGCATATGCAAGTAGAGTTCTTACACCCTCCAATCTTGCAACTGGGGTGAATGTCTCTCCATAGTTAATTCCTTCCTCTTGTATATAACCTTTGCATACCAGTCTTGCTTTATTCCTTGTTACCTCTCCATGTTCATTCAGCTTGTTTCTGAATACCCACTTTGTACCAATTACAATTTTTTTGTCGGGTCTAGGTACTAGTGTCCATGTCTTATTCTTTTCAATTTGGTCTATCTCTTCATTCATGGCTTGAATCCAGTCTTCATTGTCCAATGCATCTTTTATTGTCTTAGGCTCAAAATCACATAACAAACATGTGTCTTCTCTTAATTTTCCTCTTGTCATGACTGCAGAATCCTTTGCTCCTATGATTTGATCAGGTTTATGGTGCCTTCTTACATATTTTTCCAAAGTAGGCTCTTTCTCAGCTTCATTTTGATCATTCAAGTTCAATTCAGGGTGAAACTATGACTCGGCATCTCTATCAGATAGCTCGACAGTCACTTCATGTTGCCTAGCAATGTCGTTCTGTGTCTCGGTAGGTGCAGACTGTTTCTTGGCAACTTCATCTTCAGTTTCGTTTGAATCCTCCTCTTCAGGATATGTGAATGATCTGTAACTTTTAGGCTCAATCATTCTTTCAGCTTCATTTCTTTTTGCATATTAATCAATTCTAACATTTTCACTCTCCACAATTTTGTTAGTGTTAGAATTCAAACATTTGTAAGCCTTACTCTTAGTAGAATATCCAAGAAATCTGCCTTCTTCTCCTTTAGCATCAAGTTTACCATTTTTGTTATCCTTCAGTATAAAACATTTGCTCCCAAAGACTTTAAAGTAACTTACAGTAGGTGCATATCCATACCATAGCTCATAAGGTGTAGAATTTGTGCCTTTCTTGACTTGTACTCTATTCAGGATATAAACAGTTGTACTTACAGCTTCTCTCTAATATTTTTGTGCAACATTTTTCTCCATCATTAATGTTCTGGCACAGTTCATGATAGATTGATTTCTTCTTTCAACTATACCATTTTGTGGCGGTGTCCTAGGTGCTGACATCTATCTTTATACCTCGGTCATTGTAGAACCTATTAAAATCATTAGAAATAAACTCTCCTCCTCTATCAAATCTCAGACATTTCAGACTCTTACCTGTTTCCTTTTCAAATTTTGCCAAGTACCACTTAAATAACTGAAATGCATCAAATTTTTCTTTGAGAAACATAATAGTCATCATCCTAGAGTAGTCATCTACAAATATAATAAAATATTTATCTCCATGGTAGCTTTTCTCACCAATAGGTCCACAAAGGTCAATATGAACCAATTCCAGAATATTCTCAGAAGTATGATTTTTGCTTTTAAAACTAGATTTAGTCATCTTGCCCAGCTGACATTGCTTACACATTGCATTCTCAAGTTTTTTTAACTTAGGCAGCCCTCTAACCTTTTTCAATTTACTTATGCTTACCAAGTTATCAAAATTAACATGACATAGCCTCTTATATCATAGCCAAACATCATTATATTGTGCAAACAAGCATGTCTCTTTAGCTAAATCTAGATAGAACAAGTTACCTTTTTTCTGATCACCACCTCCAACTAATTCTCCATTGGCATCATTGATCTTTGCTTTCCTATGATGGAATTCAACTCTGTAACCAGAAGTGTTTAGATGTGAAGCACTCAACAAGTTATACTTAAGATCATCAACCCAGTATACATCATCACATCTAATCTTATTAGTCAATTGAATTGATCCTTTCCCTTTGACTCTACAAGGTGTATCATTACCAAACTTAACATATCCACCTTTGCATTGATCTAATGTTTCACAACCACTATCAATAATCTAATGATCACCTTTACTCATATAATAAATTAGTGCATTTTTCTCATCATCATCAGAATCATCTTTCATTGCAACATACACTACTTCTATATCATTTTCATCAGATTTGTCAGATTCACTGTCAAAAGCTTCTTCAGCTATATAGAAAGATTATTTACCTTTATCTTTGTAGTCCTTGTACTTCCTATAGTCTCGGTCATCCTTTCTATCCTTATATTTTTTGTCCCTTCTTTCATCCTTCTCATTCTTGTCAGGACATCTAGCAGCAATATGACCAACTTTGTTACAAGTAAAACAAATAATAGAAAGTTTACCTTTGAATTTTCCTTTTCTTCTTGCTAGTCTTCTTGCCATAAGTTCCTCAAGCTCTTCTAAATCATCATCTGAGGTGTCATTATCACTATCCACACATTTCTTTCCTTTCTTAGATTTTTTGATGACCATCTGTGACTTAAATGTAGATTAAACATCTTGTGGAGTATAGATGTCAAAATTTCACATCTCAAATGCAGTAAGTCTGCCTACCAGACTTTCCAGATTTAAATTGTTATTAGGATTGCATCTCAATTCTTGAATTATAGATACTCTAATAGCATAAATAGGAAGAAGTGTTCTCAGTACCTTTCTCATGATGGTATCTTCATCAATGACTCCCTTATCTCCTCTAATAGCATTTACAACTTCCTTTATCCTATCATAGTATTGCACTATATTTTCTCCTCCTTACATTTTTAAATCATCAAACTTACCTCTCAATCTTTCAGATTTGGCTCTCAGTACATTTGTATCACCTCCATAGATGGTTGTAAGGGCATCCCACATCTTCTTTGCACTTGTACAATCTTTGATGTCCTCAAATTCATGATAGTTCAGAGATGATGCAAGTTCCAGCATTTCTTGATTATGTTCATGCTTCTCTCTTAGTTGTGCAGCATTCAGAACTCCAGTAGGGGCTACATATTCTATTTCAATATGTTATTTAGCATAATCACCAATACTAGCCAAGTGAAGTTTCATCAAACTTTGTCATGCAAGAAATTTTTCCTTGTTGATCTTTGGTCCATCCCTTTTATACATCTTGATCTTTATCTCCAAGTACCTTCAAACTTTTCAAGAGAACACAGCTCTGATACCAATTGTTAATATGAATTCAGAATAACTGAGGGGGGTGAATCAATTATCCTAAGGTCTAGATGTGCCCATATAAACTTTAAATCAACTTCAACAACTCAGATCTACTTGGCAGTAATACACAATAAAAGTGTGCAGTTTACTCTACTAATGAAATAAGCTTGCAGAAACTTACCAGTAAAACACAATAATAACATTCACACATTTTGACACCATGATTTAACGTGGAAACCCAATATGTGAAAAACCACCAGTAACATGCTACCAAAATTTTTCTCTTCTGAAGTAATGCCCTGTGAGGAGCCAAACCTGTTAAAGGTTACAAAAGACACTATCAAATGTGACCTAGTTAAAGGATTTAATCACCCTATTAGGAGTGGCCTTGTTAGAGGACTTAGAACATTGCAATCTGAATGTCACCTTATTCAAAGGATTTATACAATGACTATTAGGTCAACCTGGTTAAAGGATTTGAACTGATACAATGGTTAGAAATTAATCAGCAGGTGTGATCTAATTCATACAACTTACTTTGCAAATCTAGATCCAATTTCAGCTCTAATGCTAATTCACTGAGTGGCCTCCATTCTCATCTCAAACTTTAGATCTACTTGGAAATCCATCAAGCAATCTCTCTCTGCTTCTCTGCTCAACCTTCTCTGCTAGGTCTTACCAATCAGTCAATTAACCATGCAACACTTTTGCATTCAAATTCTTCTTACACTTGGATACAATAAAAATAACCATAGTAGGTTATATTATACCTCTTCATCTAGGTCAGATAAATCTTTTTCCACTTAACCAAGATCATAGATCTTAGGGTAGGTCAGATCCAACGGATCTTTCCATCTTTACATTTAATTTTTTTCTCCAATATAGTCATTAATTAACCATTGAATCCATGCACTAATAACGGTTTCCTGTGCATTAAATGAATATGGACCAATCTTAATTAATAATGCATATCCCAATAAATTCAATTATGTTGGCCATAGATCTCAAATCTCATCAATAATCAAAATATTGTTGCTCGACTTTTCACTATCTCCCTCAACATTTCACTGGCGCTCAACATCATCTTTGCTTTGCTCAGCATCACCTTTCGCTTTGCTCGACATCGACTTTTCTTTGCTCAGCATTGACCTTCCAGAGAACTATCACTGCTAGATAAACAATGTATCACTTTGCCAAAGTGCCAAATGATTAAGTACCCTGGTGTATACTCATAACTCAACCATTTCCTTGGTCTTCTTTTTATACCATTCTTTTCATATCTTCATCAATCAATGGATAAGGTACTCAAACATACAGCGATAGTCTCACCAGTTAAGGTTTGACATCAATGACAAAATAACAATTTTCTACATTGTAGCAATATTTCTAACACATAGAACGGGTCAACAGATAATGGTTCTTGAGTGATTATGTTTCCAATACATATATTGGAAAATTCTTTGCTTTTTTCTTTCCCTTTCACCAGTGGGCTGTCTTTTCTAGTATCAGCTGATATCAAGGGCATTTATTCTTGGTTGGGAATAGATACATCATCTATCCCTTTTAAAAGTGCCAGAGCAACTTCCTTGTGCTTCCTTATTTTCAGCATTTCCATGAGGGGAACAGAGACTTTCATTTGGGTCAGAGCATGTTTCATGTCAAAAAGGGGAAATTTAGAGGATAGATAATTTTTCCTTTTCACTTTCTTGGATTTATCATTGGGTGTTAATTCCTTTGTTGCTTCTTCCCCTCTAGCATGATCAGAAGAAGGCCCTACTTGTTTTTCATGGTTTTCATCTTTATTTTCCTTGACATTGAAGTCCTCGATAACTTGAGGAGAATCCTTTTTTATATAAACAGGGGTGATTTTGCCTTGAACTGGTTGCACTGTTCTATTTCTTAGGTTGTATGCATTTCTTGCTTTATTAATTGCTGCAACAATCAAGGACCTCTTTTCTTCATCAGTGGGAGTTCTAAAATGAGATTGTGGGTGTGAGGCCTCACCCCAACCCATCATAGCTCAGTTGATACACTTATTTTGATACATTGATACACTTTTTGATTATCCTAACAGAGACTCAAGATATTATGTTTATGATGATGATTATATTATATGGATTACATTTTGATATGGATTAGACCTAGAACATGTGGTTAATTTTGATTATGCATGTTTAGATAGGTGAATTGATGAGAAGATCGGATCATGATTAGACTTGATTATTTCATGGATATTATGTCATGATGATTATGGAATTATTATGTTTTAAACATTTCTGTATGAAAATTGTAATTAGGAATTAAATTATGCTTATTGATTAATGTTGCTAAGTATGAATTAAATATGTATATTTCATATGATTTTATTATCTTGGACTACTGATGCTTAAGTTTAGTGTGCAAGAAAGAGAATCATGGAATCAGTTGGAGAATCAGTAACCAACCATATGTGCAATTTGTAAAGCCAAGGTTGAACCTAATGAAGAGGTTTGAACCTCGTTGTTAAGTGATTTTATTCATGACCGTAAAATTGTATGTATGTATTAGGTGTTTTCATTATGTAATTAGTCGCATGTCAATGTTGTATTATGTCATTTTATAGTGTCACTTGACACTCATTATGTGTTTGTGTAATAACATGTCTACTAAGGTTGGCAATGTAAACCTAAGCCTAACTGATTCATTAGGAACCTATTTAAATCCCTTTTTGGAGATACTTGCAAAGTTCCACCAATTTTATCATTTAGATTTAATTCTTTTAAAGCCACTTCTAGAGGCCAAAAGAGGTCCTAAGGGTCAAATTTAGCAAAATCCTAGTACCTTAGTGATAGGGGTATGGGTTAGGAATGTTTTTAACACTTCTAGAACCCCCTAGTAGCCTAGGTGGCCCTCTTAATGACCCATTTTCCACATGTTTCGAAAATGGAGTAAGTCTTGACCTTTACCCAAACCCACACTCCTTTCCAATCTTGCAATTATGATACGGGACAAGGAAAAGCCAAAGGACTTGAGGGTCAAATCTGAATTTAATGTTGGTGGGTGGGTAGAAGTTGGAGGTCTTTTTAGAGGCCCTTGGTAGAGTTAGTGGGTGTTCACCCACTCTCTACTTTTAGAGACATTAGGGTTTGGATGAAGAAAGGATAAAGGATTGGGATCTTCTCAAAAATTTATTGTCATAACACATTGTAAAGGTTGTTTTGTTGCAAGTAGATTTGTATGTTTCTTTTTATTATCTTGCATATGTGAAATGTATTTGTATTATTGTTATGTAAGGGAATGGGATTTTGGGGTTTGAATTCTTGCTTATGGTTTTATCTTTATTTTTGAATAAGGGAGTTTTGTGAAGGGTGTGATGGCATTACTCACCATTGGATAGGGAAAAAGTGGCCATGTATGGGGGAAGGGGTTAGTTGGATTATATGATAGTGTAGAGTCTCTTCTCATGGAGAGAAGAGGGAAAAAATGCAAGGTGTATGGGCCCTTGCATGCCATTGTATTTGATCCAAATTTAGGGGCAGATAAGGAGAAGATTGGATATAAGGATGTATATGGTTTTAGCCTTTAAGAGGCATGTTATTTGAATGTATTATTTTGGCATTATCCTACATGTAAATCCACCTTCACCCCTTGTTATGGGTTCATAGTGAATCCATTTGTGCAAACCTTGGGAGGGAGTTCTTTGTTCTTGTATGCATGTATGTGAATGTGTGATTGTTACCCGTTGGCTACCGATTCTCCTAGCTCAGGGGTGGTCTCCTTGAAACCTAAGATGGGAGGTGAGCTTCCCATGGTTCTCCTCGTGTATTTGTAGGTTTTTGAAGTCCAGATGATTGTGGAAAAGCTTGGGAGAAATCTCTATTTTGGTGTAGTTGTGTGAGAGCAACTTTAATGTTGCATGGTTAATCCTTTGTATTAAGATTCATTTTTTTTAAGTGTTGTAATTTCTATATTGAAATCTTTTTCAAATAAGATGTGAAGAGCTCTTATTCATTATGTAATAGTTTTCATAGAATATAAAATCTTGTGGATTTATGAATCTTGTATGCTCTATTATGTATTTGATTGTAAGTTTTTAAGTTAAAAGCACTTCATTCTTCCTTTAGAAATTTGAATTCTATTTCAATAGGATCAATACTCTACCTTAAAAATTTCATTGCAACCTCAATCCTTGAGAAGGAGAGATAAAACTTGATAACAATAGAAAATCAAACAAGTTAGTATATTAATGTAAAAATCAACTAATACCAATATCCAATTTATAGTTCACTTAGTGTATTGCAATAATAAATAAATCAAATGCATGCAATTAACTACTCCAAAAAGAAAATCAATAATATATATGTTAGAAGCTAAAACCAAATATTATACCAATGACATTTCTCAGATTTTAGAGCAAAATTGCTCTCTGGAAAATGTATGGGGAGAGAATTAATTCCCCCTTTACATAGAGAATATTCCCTAAATATTCCCCTCACTTAACCCCCCCTAATTACCTCTTTAGTGATAAGACATAGTTTTTAACTAATAGGGGAGGCATGATGTTGCACCCATCCCCGTGGGCCCCACACATACCTCTTTCCTTACCTTTTTACCCTCTTTATTTGGGCGTAGTATGGGACTGTTTAAATGTTTGGAGAAGAGAAAATTTTAAATGAAAGGGGGCTGCAACATATTACTTGGGTTTAGCACCACTCACCCCAAGACTTACGCCACCTCCTCCCTGCTGCCATGTTCATGCTGCTGACATGACCACCTACTCTTACCATGCAAAATCTCCTAGTCTCCCTTTTGTTGACTTCTCATTAAAACTTCAGCACATTTAAATGGAAACCTTGAGGTGGTCCCCACCTCCACCTTGAAACCAGCGCATGCCTTGGTTCAAAAAGGCTCTCCTTGAAAACCCACGCAAGCTTAGGGTATTTTGGGATTTCCCACACCCCACCCACTTGGCAAGTGGGCCTTGGGAACAAGGGTGATGGGTGATGGGATAGGTTAGTAAGCTAGTTAGTAGGTTAGTAGGTTAGTAGGTTTAGATTAGTAGGGTTAGTTAGGCTAGTTGATTAGGATTAGTATTAATAGATTCTTTTTAACATGTTCAAATTTATTTAGTATGGAATCAATCTTTTTAAAT
Source organism: Thuja plicata (assembly GCA_018584345.1). Taxonomy (NCBI): domain Eukaryota; kingdom Viridiplantae; phylum Streptophyta; class Pinopsida; order Cupressales; family Cupressaceae; genus Thuja; species Thuja plicata. Next base: position 544,430 of record MU225334.1, on the reverse strand, counting down.
AATAGTCTACTTTATCCTATGGTAAATTACTTAAAATGGATCAATAATATTAGTTAGTTAAATAGATTTATTTCTTTATTGTTTTATTTTAAATTATGTAGTTCATTTTATAGATATACTTGCTATTTAATGGTGCAATTTAATTACTAGATTAATAGCTTTAGTTGTTATGTAAAATGTATAGATTTTCTAATATGTTAGTGGGTTTATATTTTCTATTATTTTCCCTAGTTAGAATAATAGTTTAGGAATTCACGTTATTAATTGAAATGGAATAGCCTATTAGAGAAACAGATTCATTCGATTAATTTAAAATGCATAGTTAGTTGTTAATTTAGTTTTATTATGACAAATTGAAATATGTAGCTCATGTGTTTCAAAAGGGTTAGAGGATAATTAAATTTCCTATTGGGTGATTATTGGACTATAGTTACATGTGTACTTTTTTTTATTATGGGGAGAATTTAATTAAAAATGATTTTTTGTAGGATAAGAATTAGATTAGATTTTGATTATTAAATTTAAATTAGTAGTTAATGTTGAAAGAGAATTAGTACTAGATTTAATTGGATTAAGTTGTAATCAAGGTTAAGAATTAAAGTAAATATTGGGTCAACCTAATTCAACATGTGTTCTTAAAAATTAATTACCATCACGGTACTACACTGGTTAAACATAAAAGCATAGTTAATTCAACCTGACCCAAGAGTTCATGTAACCTGTGTGACAAGTTGATGCTCCAACTCTGCATCCATATGTGGTGTGACCCTAATCAATCTATGAATATACCTTGAAACTCGAAGACTAACTTCACCATGTTATCACCTTTCCACAACACATCCATTATTAGTTGTATATACTTGCATTTTTTTAATAAAAAAATTTTCTGTGCGTTTTGCCCTAGTTTTGGGCATGACATTTTGGTATCAGACACATGTTTTGACACTAGGAACCTAACCCATTACATTTCAACTCATTTAAACTTAAATTATTTTGTAGGATGCCTACCCTCACACGAGCTACCCGACAAGGTAGAGGTCGTAGAGCTGAAAATGTTGGGGCAGAACAAGAGGATCCACCACCTCCACCACCTCAGAGCCCTAACTAGGATATTTTGGATGTTCTCCAAAATTTGATTGGGGTGATTCAGCAGAGACTACCACCCATAGCTCAGCAATAGATTCCTGAAGGGGAAGCACATATTTCAGAAGATGATAGAGCACCTAGCAGAGAGAGAAGTAAGAGTCCCCCACCTAGGTCTGTTGAGGGTCATGATGATCATGAGGGTGAGTCAGTTCATCGGGTTGTAATACCATGCAAGCATGAGATACGTGTCAGAGAGAGCCCCTAGAAATGTTGGAAATGAGATCCGAGAGTTATTACGACTCCAGCCACCCTTGTTTTTGGGATCCACTAACAGGTCAGTAGCAGAGGCCTGGTTAGAGATTTTACAGTGATGTTTTGGATTGCGCCCTTATGGGAGTAATCTAAAGGCACGACTTGCAGTCCATCTACTATGAGAGAAGGCTTTCACTTGGTGGGAGCAGGAGGTGTCCATAGGTGGAGTGAGTATTGACACACTCACTTGGGAGTCTTTTGTAGCCTGATTTCAAGAGAGGTATCTCTCTGAGCATTTCAGACAGAGACAGATAGAGGAGTTCCATGATCTCTAGCAGAGAGGCCTCACAGTGGCCCAGTATGAGAGTCAATTTCTCGAGCTCCTTCCCTATGTTGATTACATGAAGGACAAGAAACTACGTATCCATTGTTTCATTAAGGGACTTAATATGTATCTTTAGGGCATAGTATGCCTGGCCTTTCTTACCACATTCAGAGAGACAGTTGAGACGGCACTTGTAGCCAAGGACATCCATACTAGACAGGAGTCCCAAGATCGGTCTCAGAACCAAAACCCCTCTTCCTAGCAGTTAGGACAGTAGAGACCCCCTTGGAAATGGAAATAGAAATACTCAAAAAGATCCTTTAAGGGTCAACAGTCTCAACAGTAGGAATCCCAACAGGATTCTAGACAGAGGCATTCGCAGGGTTATCAGGGCTCTAAGCCCAAACAGTGGCAGTCTCAGGGTCCTAGACAGGATGAGAGGACATAGACCCCTTAGACATAGTCATCTAGGACTCAGCAGTCCTCTAGGGGTAGTTACAGTGGTTCTAGTAGGACCGAAGAATTACAGGGAGTTCAGATTCAGGCCCGAGGGCCATGTTACACTTGCGGTGGTATGGGTCATATAGCGAGAGAGTGCCCATAAGGAAAGTCAGCTAGTGGTTAGAGAGGGGCTACCTCAGAGCCTATAGTTGGAGATATGGGTAGATCCCATAGATTTTTTGTTGTGGTTGATAACTGCCAGGCCGAGCACCAGGCCACAGTCATAGAGGCCACAGGTATGATTCAAGGTATCAGTGTTTCTATTTTGTTTGATTCAAGAGCCATAGACTTCTTTATATCTCCCTATGTAGTGGAACATTGTGGGTTGGTGGCAGTTAGACACGATGTTGGTTGGGAGATCGAGTTAGCTTCAGGAGCTAGAGTGTCTGTTAGTTCCTTAGTTCATATTTTTTAGATTCAGAATGGAGACTTAATCACGATGACTGATCTCCGCATTACCCCTCTAGGTTCTTATGATGTAGTCCTTGGCATGGATTGGCTATATGCCCACAGTGCCAAGATGGATTTTTGTCAGAAGAGGGTTGAGTGTGTTGATGATCACAGTACTTCTATGGTGATATTTGGGGTACAAAGATTTGTATCCCTTTGCATGATTTCCGCTATGCATCTTAGGCAGTGTGTGCAAAAGGGATGTCAATTATTTTCCATCACCATTAGTGATATAGAGGAGTATTCAGAAGGGGAGCCTTCGCTCGAGGATTATCCTATTCTTCATGAGTTTTTAGATGTATTTCCTACTGAGCTACCTATTATGCCTCCACCTAGGGTAGTTGATTTTCACATACATCTTGTACTAGGAGCCGAGCCCGTATCTAGAGAACTTTACAGGATGACCACATATGAGCTCAATGAGCTCAAGATTCAGTTAGAAGATCTCTTGGAGAAAGGGCATATCCAACCTAGTGTATCACCTTGGGGTGCACCAGTAATTTTTGTGAAGAAGAAGGATGGATCACTTAGATTGTGCATTGACTATCGGCAATTGAATAAAGTAACAATTAAGAAACGATACCCTCTCCCCAGGTTCGATGATTTATTTGATTAGTTTGCAGGGTGCCCGAGTGTTCTCGAAGATAGATCTAAAGTCAGGGTACCATCAGTTATGGATTGTGGAAAGTGATATCTACAAGACTGCTTTTTGCATGAGGTATGGTCACTATGAGTTCACAGTAGTGTCATTTGGTCTCATGAATGCTCCAGCTGTGTTCATGAGCCTCATGAATGGAGTATTTTGTACATTCTTGGATAAATTTGTGGTAGTGTTCCTTGATGACATTCTGATATATTCTCATAATGAGGAGGAGCATGAGGAGCATTTGAGATAGGTTTTGCAGTATTTGAGAGAAAATTAGTTATATGGTAGCTTGTCAAAGTGTTCCTTCTTTAGACCTGAGGTGCATTATCTTGGTCATGTTATATCCAGTGATGAGATCTTTGTAGACCCATCCAAGATTAGAGCCATTATGGATTGGCCAGCACCCACCAGTGTCACTGAGGTCAAAAGTTTTATGGGCTTAGCAGGATATTACAGACGCTTCGTGGTAGGATTTTCTAGAGTAGCTCATCCCATCACCTCCCTTCAGAGAAAGGGGAATAATTATGAATGGATAGAGAAGTGTGAGAGAGCTTTCTAGGAGCTCAAGAGAGCCCTCACTAGTGAACTGATTTTAACAGTGCCAGATCCTTCGACAGATTTTGTTGTATTTATGGATACTTCATTGGATGGTTTAGGAGCAGTCCTTATGCAGGAGGGTCATCCTATAGCTTTTGATTCTAGGAAGCTAAAGACTCACGAGCTTAATTATCCTACTCATGACTTAGAACTCGCAGCGGTGCTTCATGCCTTAGTGAGATGGTGACACTTCCTTCTAGGTCACTAATTTGAGCTTCATTCAGATCACCATAGCCTACAGTATATCTTTATACAGCCCAATCTTAATGCTAGGTAAAGGAGATGGATAGAGTTTTTGTGTGAGTATGATTTTGATGTTCATTACATCAAGGGGAAGGAGAATATAGTTGCAGATACCTTGAGTAGGAGGCGACACAGACTCTCATCTATGACTTCTAGTACAAATTTGAGGGAACGCATTTTACATCACTTTCCAGAGGATGGATTATATGTGGAGGTTTGTTAGTTTATCCATTCTTAGACACCCCTTGAGGGGAGATTTACAGAGTATTCTCTAGAGTCTGATGGACTTCTACGTCATAGGGGATTCATCTATGTACCTTCTATGGGTGACTTGTGAGAGTTTATTGTGCTTGAGGCACATAGAGCACCTTATGCAGCTCATCCCAGAGTTAAGAAGTTGCATGCCGATCTGAGATAGTTGTATCATTGGTCGGGCATGAGATTGTAGATCGCCATCATAGTTGCTAGATGTCTAAAGTGCTAGAGAGTGAAGGCAGAGCACAGCAATCCAAGTGGGCTCCTCCAACCACACAACATTGCCGAGTGGAAGTGGGATACTATATCTACAAACTTTATTGTTGGTCTCCCTATGTCTTCTCATCGCCATGATGCCATCTTGGTGACAGTCGACACATTGACCAAGGTTACCCACTTCTCACCTGTGCATCCTACATTTATGTCACGATATGTAGCTCATGTATTTTTGTGGGATATGTTTAGACTTCATGGAATTCCCCGTAAGATCATCTCTGATAGAGACTCCTTGTTCACATCAAATTTTTGGAGAGAGTTACAGGCAGCGTTGGGTACTAGACTAAATTTCAATACGGCATATCACCCTCAAACAGATGGACAGATAGAGAGGGTTAACCAGGTGTTAGAGGATATGTTACATATGTATGTGATGGACCATTAGGTCGAGTGGGAAGAATACTTACATCTGGTTGAGTTCACCTATAATAATGGGCATCATTATTCTATAGGTATGCCGCCATATCAAGCCTTGTACGGTAGACCATGCAGGACACCACTGAGTTGGGACAGGATTGAGGATAGAGTATCTATTAGACCCCAGTTGGTTAAGGATATGGAACAGTAGGTAATCTTGATTAGACAGTGTCTTAGAGAGGCTCAGGATTGACAGAAGAAGTATGTAGATGCGAAGCGGGTTGATCATGAGTATATGGTTAGAGATAGGGTCTTCTTGAGAGTACGGCCGCATAAGATTCCAATCCATTTTGGAAAGGGTCTTAAGTTAGCACCTCACTTTGTTGGACCTTTTGAGATATTGGAGAGGATAGGACCAGTTTCCTACTGTATCTATGTTATGAAAATATATTTATGATGAGTCTCATGTGATATATTGGGATGCCTTGTAGGTGGATTCGGACATATAGCTAGCACTGGAGCCTATTCATATTATAGCCTAACGGACCCTTGCACTTCAAGGCCGAGAGCTGGACCAGGTTAGGGTCCAGTTAGATTGTTATGATGAGGTCACGGCTTCATGGGAGGATGCAGCACAGATGAGATCTCAGTACCCATATCTTTTTTATGAACTCCAGGAACAAGTTCATGCCTAGTGGGGGAGGATGTGAGGCCTCACCCCGACCCATCATAGCTCAGTTGATACACTTATTTTGATACATTGATACACTTTTTGATTATCCTTATAGAGACTCGAGATTTTAGGTTTATGATGATGATTATATTGTATGGATTACATTTTGATATGGATTAGACCTAGAACATGTGGTTGATTTTGATTATGCATGTTTAGATAGGTGAATTGATGAGAAGATTAGATCATGATTAGACTTGATTATTTCATGGATGTTATGTCATGATGATTATGGAATTATTATGTTTTAAACATTTCTGTGTAAAAATTGTAATTAGGAATTTGATTATGCTTATTGATTAATGTTGCTAAGTATGAATTAAATATGTATATTTCATGTGATTTTATTATCTTGGACTATTGATGCTTGATTTTAGTGTGCAGGAAAGAGAACCATGGATTCAGTCAGCAAATCAGTAACTAACCATATGTGCAATCTGTAAAGCCAAGGTTGAACCTAATGAAGAGGTTCGAACCTCGTTGTTAAGTGATTTTATTTGTGACCATAAAATTGTATGTATGTATTAGGTGTTTTCATTATGTAATTAGTGACATGTCAATATTGTATTATGTCATTTTATAGTGTCACTTGACAGTCATTATGTGTTTGTGTAATGACATGTCTACTAAGGTTGGCAATGTAAACCTAAGCCTAACTGATTCATTAGGAACCTAATTAAACCCCTTGTTGGAGATACTTGCAAAGTTCCACCAATTTGAACATTTAGATTTAATTCTTTTCAAGCCACTTATAGAGGCCAAAAGAGGTCCTAAGGGTCAAATTTAGCAAAATCCTAGTACCTTAGTGATAGGGGTATGGGTTAGGAATGATTTTAACACTTCTAGAACCCCCTGGTAGCCTAGGTGGCCCTCTTATGTTAGAATACTTCAAGGATAACTGAGAGGGGGGGTGAATCATTTATCAGCAACTTTATCTTTTCTTATACTTATTAATCTAGATTGATACAAAGTAAATGCACATTCAGATAACACATTACACAACACATCAATTTGATTACGGGGAAACCAAATGGTAAAAACTCTGGTGGGAATTAGCACCCACAAAGAACTATACTGTTTATAGTAATCCCTGTTAAAAGATCTTTCAACCTTGTTAGGAGTTGATCATTACAATGCAGTAGTATAGTGACCTGGTTAAGGGTCTAACCCTATTAGGAGTCTTTTACAATAACCCTATTAGGGGTGGTGGACTCATTGTCCAAGGACTCACTGTCCAAGTGGTGAAGGCTACAACCTTCTGGTTATTTGACACACACTGTATCAACAAGGTGAACTATTGTTTGTGACACTGCTTGTCTGATCAGTTCCTTTTTTGCACCAATGCTTTAACCTCTTGTAAAGGACTAAAACAATCTTCTCTATGTTCTGAAAGCTTCTACTTCAATATCTATATTATCAACATATGATAAATATAGCTCTGGTGCTTTAACACTCTGCTCTGCTTTTCTTATCTCTGGCTTTCACAGCTCTTCTTATCACAAATGACCTTCTATAAGTACATACACCAAGTATAAGATCATGGGACATGTTAGACAACTCTTCATAACATCCTTGTTGGCTCTAATAAGCGTGCAATCATAATTACAACTGCGCAAGTATAAACTGAATAGATGCATCACTTCACTAAGTCGGCTTCACCAATTTAACCATAACTTTGCAATATTCTTGAAATACATTTGGTGCCTTTAGAGTAATATCAAAAACTCATAACTAATCATGAATATATAGACACATATCTTGAAGATAGGTGCAACTCAAGAATACGTCACATATGTCAGCCTTAAACCATTATACTCCCAGAACTATAACCGCCAATAACAGAATTACATATCTTTACTGAAACCTCATATCTTGGTCTATGTGTATGAACATAGCATAATAAACATGTCAAAAACATGTATCTATCCACACAAGTCTTCATGTCATCATATAGTACATAGAGAAGTATTGTTGTGTATTATATGTTGTCATAAATGACAAACATACAATCAATCAACTATTCAAAATCAAATCTCCAACAATCTCCCCCTTTGGCATTGATGGCAACATATGATAAAAATAAATTTTATTCATGGTGTCTTCTTTCTTTTACAATCTTCTCAATATCCTCATCAAAGATTCATCTACACTGCTGCAGTTACATAGACTGTGTTTTATATGTATACTCCCCCAGAGTATAAGCTCCTTGTATGT
>MU225334.1:517828-533104 GCA_018584345.1 Thuja plicata | reverse complement strand
GCAATCATGGCAATAATATCTTCTAATTCTTCATCAATTTCTTCATTCTCATTATGACTAGAGATGTGTGAGGATTTCTTACCGTGGATTGAAGCTTTGAAGGTTGTTTCATTCTTAGGTTCAGTCTCCAATCTTGATATCTCAAATGCAGAGATTTTGCTTATCAAAGTCTCTCTCTTGAAGTCTTTAGAAAACTGTATGGTCTCATCTAGAATGTTGATTTTGCTTTCTTAGTCTGCTATCAATGTATTCATTAACTTGTCCATTATGTCTTCTTCTAAAATTTATCCTCCATTGTTTCTAATTCCAGATACTACTTCATTTATCCTCTGATTATAAGCTCTAATGTTTTCTTTAGGTAACATTTTAAGATTATTATATTTCTTTTTCTATGTCTTTCTACGAGCATTCTTTGCTTGGATGTCTCCTTCAAACATATCTTCCAAATACTTCCATATGGTATAAGCTCGGTCAACTTTCTTGATCTCAGAAAATTCATTGTCTGATAGAGCACTAATAAGGGCTTCTTTGGCAATAGAATTTCCTTTGAATACCTCCTTCTGTTTATTTTTAGCATCATCCTTTGCAAGGTCTTTTAAAGATGGAATATCAACTTCTTGTGTAGCAATCTCAAAGATCTCAAAGCCAACACATTGTACATGTGTTATCATTTTGTTCTTCCAATCTGAATAGTTCTCTCCATCAAACTTAGGGCTCTCTTTTCTAAAGTATGCCATCTGATATACCTTAAGATGTTAGGCTTTCTCTCCAAGGCACTTGGCTCTTATACCAATTGTTAGAATACTTCAGGGATAACTAAGAGGGGGGGTGAATTAGTTATCAGCAAATTTATCTTTTCTTATACTTATTAATCCAGATTGATACAAAGTAAATGCACATTCAGATAACACATTACACAACACATCAATTTAGTTACATCGAAACCAAATGGTAAAAACCCCGGTGGGAATTAGCACCCACAAAGAACTATATTGTTTATAATAATCCCTGTTAAAATATCTTTCAACCTTGTTAGGAGTTGATCATTACAATGCAGTAGTATAGTGACCTAGTTAAGGGTCTAACCCTGTTAGGATTCTTTTACAATAACCCTATTAGGGGTTGTGGACTCACTGTCCAAGTGGTGAAGGCTACAACCTTCTGGTTATTTGATACACACTATATCAACAAGATGAACTATTGTTTGTGACACTGCTTGTCTGATCAGTTCCTTTTGTGCGCTGATGCTTTAACCTCTTGTAAAGCACTACAACAATATTCTCTATGTTATAAAAGATTCTACTTCAATATCTATATTATCAACATATGATAAATATAGCTCTGCTACTTTAACACTCTGCTCTACTTTCCTTATCTCTGGCTTTCGCAACTCTTCTTATCACAAATGACCTTCTATAAGTACATACACCAAGTATGAGATCATGGGACCTGTTAGACAACTCTTCATAACATCCTTGTCAGCTCTACTAAGCACACAAGCATAATTACAACCGCACAAGTATAAACTAAATAGACGCATCACTTCACTAAGTCGGCTTCACCAATTTAACCATAACTTTGCAATCTTCTTGAAATACATTTGGTACCTTTAGAGTAATATCAACAACTCATAACTAATCATGAATATACACACGCATATCCTGAAGATATGCGCAACTCAAGAATACGTCACATATGTCGGCCTTAAACTGTTCTACTCCTAGAACTGTAACCGCCAATAACAGAATTACATATCTTTACTGAAACCTCATATCTTGGTCTACGTGTATGAACATAGCATAATAAACATGTCAGCAACATGTATCTATCCACGCAAGTCTTCATGTCATCATATGGATAAGTACATACAGAAGTACTATTGTGTATTATATGTTGGCATCAATGACAAACATACAATCAATCAACTATTCAGAATCAAATCTCCAACATCTTAATGACCCATTTCCTACATGTTTCAAAAATGGAGAAAGTCTTGACCTTTACCCAAACCCACACTCCTTTCCAATCTTGCAATTATTATAGGGGACAAGGAAAAGCCAAAGGACTTGAGGGTCAAATCTAAAATTAATGTTGGTGGGTGGGTAGAAGTTGGAGGTCTTTTTAGAGGCCCTTGCCAGAGTTAGTGGGTGTTCACCCACTCTCTACTTTTAGAGACATTAGGGTTTGGATGAAGAAACGATAAAGGATTGGGCTCTTCTCAAAAATTTATTGTCATAACACATTGTGAAGGTTGGTCTCCATTGCCATGAAAGTACCTTGTTTTGTTGCAAGAAGATTTGTATGTTTCTTTTCATTCTCTTACATATGTGAAATGTATTTGTATTGTTGTTATGTAAGGGAATGGGATTTTGGGGTTTAAATTTCTGCTTATGGTTTTATCTTTGTTTTTGAATAAGGGAGTTTTGTGAAGGGTGTGATGATATTACTCACCCTTGGATAGGGAAGAAGTGGCCATGTATGGGGGAAGGGGTTAGTTGGATTCTATGATAGTGTAGAGTCTCTTCTCATGGAGAGAAGAGGGAAAAAATGCAAGGTGTATAGGCCCTTGCATGCCATTGTATTTGATCCAAATTTTGAGGAAGATAATGAGAAAATTGGATGGAAGGATGTATGTGGTTTTAGCCTTGAAGAGGCATATTATTTGAATGTATTATTTTGGCATTCTCCTACATGGAAATCCACCTTCACCACTTGTTATGGGTTTATGGTGAATCTATTTGTGCAAACCTTGGGAGGGAGTTCCTTGTTGTTGTATTCATGTATATGGATGTGTGACTGTTACCCATTGGCTACCAATTCTCCTAGCTCAGGGGTGGTCTCCTTGAGACCTAGGATGGGATGTGAGCTTCCCATGGTTCTCCTCATGTATTTGCAGATTTTTGAAGTCAATATGATTGTGGAAAATCTTGGGAGAAATCTCTATTTTGGTGTAGTTGTGTGAGAGCAACTTTAATGTTGCATGGTTACTCCTTTGTATTGAGATTCATTTTTTTTAAGTGTTGTAATGTCCATATTGAAATCTTTATCAAATAAGATGTGAAGAGCTCTTATTCATTATGTAATAGTTTTCATAGCATATAAAATCTTGTGGATTTATGAATCTTATAAGCTCTATATTGTATTTGATTGTAAGTTTTCAAGTTAAAAGCACTTCATTCTTCCTTTGTAAATCTGAATTCTATTTCAATAGGATCAATACTCTACATTAAAAATTTCATTGCAACCTCAATCCTTGAGAAGGAGAGATAAAACTTGATAACAATAGAAAATCAAACAAGTTAGTATATTAATGTAAAAATCAACTAATACCAATATCCAATTTATAGTTCACTTAGTGTATTGCAATAATAAATAAATCAAATGCATACAATTAACTACTCCAAAAAGAAAATCAATAATATATATGTTAGAAGCTAAAACCAAATATTATACCAATGATATTTTCTAGATTTTAGAGCAAAATTGCTTTCTAAAAAATGTATGGGGAGAGAATTAATTCCCCCTTTACACAGAGAATATTCCCTTTATATTCCCCTCACTTAAACCCCCCCCCTAATTACCCATTTAGTGCTAATAGATAGTTTTAAACTAATAGGGGAGGCATGATGTTGCACCCATCCCTGTGGGCCCCACACATACCTCCTTCCTTACCTTTTTACCCTATTTATTTGGGCGTAGTATGGGACTGTTTAAATGTTTGGACAAGAAAAAATTTTAAATGAAAGGGTGTTGCAAATTATTACTTGGGTTTAGCACCACTCACCCCAAGACTTACGCCACCTCCTCCTTGCTGTCATGTCCATGCTGCTGACATGACCACCTACCCTTACCATACAAAATCTCCTAGTCTTCCTTTTGTTGACTTCTCATCAAAACTTCAGCACATTTAAATGGAAACCTTGAGGTGGTCCCCACCTCCACCTTGAAACTTGCGCATGCCTTGGTTCAAAAAGGCTCTCCTTGAAAACCCACGCAAGCTTAGGGTAGTTTGGGATTTCCCACACCCCACCCACTTGGAAAGTGGGCCTTGGGAATAGGGGTGATGGGTGATGGGACAGGTTAGTAAGCTAGTTAATAGGTTAGTAGGTTAGTAGGTTTAGATTAGTATGGTTAGTTAGGTTAGTTGATTGGGATTAGTATTAATAGATTCTTTTTAACATGTTCAAATTTATTTAGTATGGAATCAACCTTTTTAAATAATAGTCTATTTTATCCTATGGTAAATTACTTAAAATGGATCAGTAATATTAGTTAATTAAATAGATTTATTTCTTTATTGTTTTATTTTAAATTATGTAGTTCATTTTATAGATATACTTGTTATTTAATGGTGTAGTTTAATTACTAGATTAATAGCTTTATTTGTTATGTAAAATGTATAGATTTTCTAATATGTTAGTGGGTTTATATTTTCTATTATTTTCCCTAGTTAGAATAATAGTTTAGCAATTCACGTTATTAATTGAAATCGAATAGCCTATTAGAGAAATAGATTCATTCGATTAATTTAAAATGTATAGTTAGTTGTTAATTTAGTTTTATTATGACAAATTGAAATATGTAGCTCATGTGTTTCAAAAGGGTTAGAGGTTAATTAAATTTCCTATTAGGAGATTATTGGACTATAGTTACATGTGTACTTTTTTTTGTTAGGGGGAGAGTTTAATTAAAACTAATTTTTCGTAGGATAAGAATTAGATTAGATTTTGATTATTAGATTTAAATTAGTAGTTAATGTCGAAAGAGAATTGGTACTAGATTTAAATGGATTAAGTCGTAATCAAGGTTAAGAATTAAAGTAAATAATAGGTCAACCTAATTCAACATATGTTCTTAATAATTAATTACCATCACGATACTACACTGGTTAAACATAAAAGCATAGTTAATTCAACCTGACCCAAGAGTTCATGTAACCTGTGTGACAAGTTGATGCTCCAACTCTGCATCTGTATGTGGTGTGACCCTAATCAATCTATGAATATACCTTTCAACTCAAAGACAAACTTCAGCATGTTATCACCTTTCTACAACACATCCATTATTAGTTGTATGTACTTGCATTTTAAAAAAAAAATTGTCTGTGTGTTTTTCCCTAGTTTTGGGCATGACAGTGAGTTATCATTCCCCATAGTATTTATAGTTGCATGTGAAACATTTTCATCCTAATCATTTTGATATGGTGGATTTCGTAATTGATTTTTAGAACAGGACTTATCCTTTGTAAACAAACTATCAGAAAATGATGCAGTATCAGAGAGCCATGGGTATGGTTTCTTCACTACAAACATATTGATAGCAGGGCCTTCTTGTTCTCTCTCTTCTGTTTGATCAAACAGGGCCTGGGCTACTACACATTGATAGGAAGAGTGTGGCATATTGCAAGCATCACACCAGGGAGTGTTCTCAACATAGTTGGCACTATTCCTTTTTAAGGGATCCAGGGTTTCCTTGGCCTTTGGGTTATCTTGTCCATCAGGGACTAGTTTGCCATTATTCCAATTTGTCTTGTAAGGGTAATCTCTCAAGTTAGGTTGTTTTTCAAATCTTTGGTTAGTGTATTTATTATTATGGTATCCTCCTCTATCATTTTTATCCATTTTGGCAGCAAGGTCTTTTACTCCACTCACCAGTTTATCTACTGTATCATCTTCTTTGACACTTTTATTGGATGGTCCCTTCTCTTTCCAAAGTTTATTGTCTTCCCTCTTCCCCAATTTCCCTGAAGCTCTCCTATTACTCTCAATGTCAATGGCTATTTTATAAGCATCCCTCAAGGTATTCGGGTTCTTATCTCTGAGCAGATAAGACATTTTGCCATCAGCAGCATTAATATAAGTGGTAAGACATACTTCCTCATCTAATCTTAAGACTTGGAAAAGTTTGTTCGTGGCCTTTTGATATCTACTGTTAAAATCAGCCATACTCTCATTGGGGAACTTCTTAATGTTATTGAATTCATTTAACATGTATCCAGAATTAACATGCTCTCTATATTTTTCCCTAAAAGACTTTACAAATTCATCCCAAGAGGCAATACTATCATTAGGTAAATTTTTGAACCAATCCCTATCATCTTTTGTTAGTGACTGAACAAAAGGCTTTAGAATAACATCTTCATTTTCAATCTCAAAGTTAGTTATCCTATCACTAAAAGCTTTTAGATGCTCTTCACAAGTAACTACATTATTTTCAGTGAACTTGGGGATTTTATCTCTTACCTCATTGGGGATTACATTAGGGTGACCAGGAATGCCTTCAAAGAAAAGAGCTCTATATCTGTTCATGTGGACAGGCCTTCTTTGGAAATTTCCATGCACATTGTCACCACTTGGTCCAGTAGCTCCTCCTTGATTTTGAACGAGTGGGGGAACACTTTTCTTAGGATTGGTAACTCGAATACTTAGGCCAAGACCACTGGGCTGAGCACTTACATTTGAGCTAGAGTTCTTAACATTTGAATTCAAACCATACAATTGCACCTTAGGATCACCCCCTTGATTAATTTGGATTGGGCCAACAGATGGATTTTGTGGCTGGGTTACATTATTAAATGGCATAGAGCTTCTTGCAGAAGTGTTAGTAGTAGCATGTAGAAAAGCTATTTTCATTCTCATGTCTGCTGCAGTAGCTTCTAATTCCAACTTCTCTAGTTTCTTGGCCAAGTCATCTTTGGCTTTTCTAGCCTGATCCAATTCAAGATCAGATTGGGATACTCCTATAGGGATGGTCAAGTTTTTCTTAGGATCCTCTATAGTCACACCAAAAGCCTTTTGTTTGCCTTTGTTAGGATCTTCTTTCATATTTTTCTTGAGCTTTGCATCATTCTCAATCTCATATGGGGATAGTTGTTTAATGACAGGCCCTTCCTTCTGAAATTCATCCTTGTCAGGATTAAAAATTTTATTTGGGGCTTTGATCCTTAAATCATCAAGATTACCAAACAATTCTGGATTCAAAGCCTTAACTTCTTGACTCAAAATTTTAACCTTAAGATCATTCCTTCTAGTCTCAGCTAAGAGCTCTTCTCTTTCCATTATCAAGTCATATATCTTTTGTCCACTTTTCTTTTCTGCTTCAGCTATTTCCTTTTCTTGTTCTTTCTTTTTTCTTCTTAAAACCATAATTTCATCTTGTAATTTATTAGACTCGTATGAAGTTGTTTCAGTAGCAAAGGTCTCTTCTGGTGGAGCAAGATTTTCTTCTACTGGAAAGAAACCTATATCAGCATTTTCTCCATCCCTGAAGGGATCAAAATTGGCATTAGCTCTGTAAGCATCAATTGGCCCTATGGGTCCTACATCTTCAGATGAAGATGATTTTCTTTCAGGAATGGGAGTCTCCATCCTTCCCTTAGAGGTATGTTGGGAGTCATGCTTGGAGGTACCTCTTTTGGACCACTATTTCCTTTGAGTTGTATGAAGCTCCTCTCCAACATCCTTTTTAGGATTCATTTTGAAGTATGCTCTGGTATTTCTTTGTCGGCTCATCTTACAGAACAAACAAATATTTCAATATGTTTAATGTGCAACACTGGAGTACACAGAGGTTAGAGTCACCACCTCTTTTCAGAGGACAAATATATATAAATATCAAGTGCCTTGTCCTTCCTTTTATAGAAATAATTTGAAATGAGACTTGAAAACAAAGTTTCTTTATAATTCCTCACCTGGTAACTACAAGAAAATGATTCTTCACTGCCCGTATTACTACAAATATTTTCCATCCAGTGGATTTTCTCTTGAAAACAAACAAGGGGCTAGATTAGAGGCTTTATAATTACCAGTTATTCCATCTGAGACAAGATTTGTATCATTTTCAGGATCAAGACCTTGAAATAGTGTGCCACGACAGATAAGCAAAACAAACTTGCTTTAACGATTATGAGGAAAAACAAACTAATTCTCAATATTGCAACGACAAACTCTTTCATGAACATGACTCTGAGAACATTACAAAAACTCCCCAGTAGAGTCACCAATTTGTTAGCACTTTTTCTTGTAGAATCAATTAAAATAGCATTAAATGCTTGACTCTCAATTCCCAATTTAGATTCATACATGAACAGGGATAATTAACTAAGATATAATCCTTCTTCACTTTGAGCTCCACAAACTTAGGTGGGTGTACCTATTTTCAGATTCAATAAATGACTTAGAATCTAGCAGTGGATCAAGGATTCATGATCCTTCTTCTTTCTAAGTTCTTGGAATGAAGAAAGTTAACCTATTGATTCTCTCCCTAAGGAATAATTAAGATGAATTGCATTTCTCAATATAATTAGCTAGACATCCACATATTTTGATAACAGTAAGTAAAGATTTTTAATGTTTGATTGATTGATGATAATACTACTAATTAGAACTTGACCAGTGCCTAATCCATTGGCCATAGAGTCACTATGAAAACATACATTCATCAAAGATAGTTAATCTAAATACAACAAGATCTTAGATAATATGCCTTATAAATTATCCTCTCATTCTCATATCCATGTATCAAATTCTTGCACAAACCCTAGCCCCCTAGAACTATCTATAAGATTTAAGCCATCCTTGATAGCTACTTACAACACAGTTACCTTGCAACTGATACGTTTAACATGCCTTGCATATAAAATAAACAAAAGCTTAATAAAATGCAAGAAGACATCAACAATTTGAGACTGGAAATTCCATTGTATTTTTATTAATAACTGTCTGACTTCAATACATTCAGACTAACTATAGACTTGAAAAACTAGACATCATTTCAAAAGCCTACTTTACAATTTTTATTTTACCATCCTCTCTAAAATATTACAACTTGCTACTTATAGATAGCCCTAGTCATCTTGGAATCCTTTTGGAAAATAAGGATGCAACAAGCTTTGGATGACTAGGCTATAGGACAAAATTTATACTTCACAGATGAGACAAAAATCAAGCAGAGAGAATAAGCGTCTTTGTTACAAGTTATATAATCCTTTGTCCCATGATCGCCTGAATTCTCACAACTACCTTGAGGTTGTTAATTCCTTATCATCTTGGATTTGTCATCTTCATTAATTCAAAAACTTGCACTTGCCTTTGTTCAAACAGCTAGGCATCACTAGTGCTCGTTGTCACTCCTATACTACTACTTTCTGTTATTGTTGTGAAAATATCATACTTTCTAATACAGGTGGTAAACACCTCATCATCCGACCAACTGAAATTGAGAACCTCATCTTTTTGGCTGTTGAACTCCTCCCAATCAGCACTGGCCTTTTCAATCTCTGATTCCCAAGATTCAAAAAATGCCCTGGCCTTGTTGAGAATGTCAATAGTTAACACAAACCAACCTGTGTTTTCCAATGTGATAATATTTTTTGTCATGTTAGTTAGTGTTTCATTCAATTTTCTTAGCCATAGGGCATCATTCTTTATGTTTCCATCCTTTTTTAACATATTTAGAAACATTTCATACCTATCCCTGGAGAATTCACCTCTTAAGGTCTCTATCCTTTTCATGACCATATTTTTCTTGATATTCAGGTCTGGCATCAGTTTAAGGCATTTGTATGTCCTTGTCAAGATGATATCAATATTATTTTACTCCTTTGAGGTAGAATATAAATATTTTACATGCGCTTTCTTCCCTTTCCAATTATCAATTATCAAGCCCCAATGCTCTTTATCTTCATCATGTTGGGTTATTATGCTAACAATCTTCTTTCCCATCAAATAAAGGTTGGCAAGATTGGCTTCACCAGCACACCTCTTGACGTTAGAATATATTTTATCAGAATGCCTCTACTTTACCAATTCCTTATTTTCTTTATATGCAGGGGAGCCCTCAAGATCCCTCTTTCCTTCTTCCTCCAACCTTGATCTTTCAGTAATCAGCCTATTATTTTCATCTTCTAGCTTTGCTCTCTTAGCATCAATAATCTCTTGGGTAGTAGGACTTAACGGTGTAGGGGATGGGGGGTAAGTCATAAATAGGTTGGATGATGAGGGTTGGTGAGGTCCCTAAGTAATCATCACTTGGGGCATTAATTGAATTGTCTTCCTCCCTTCCAGAACTACTATCATGTTGTCCTTTTGTAGGGACTCAACCCTTTCATCATTATAGGCCTTCAATACAAATTCATATTTTTGATTTAGGCTATTATAAGCCTCTTTCTCCTTTTCAGCCACTCTCAGGTTCAGGCTGGTTGTTTGAAGGAAAATTTTTGTTGCCTCAGTACCTGAGGTATCAGAAACTCTTTTGACAATCAGGCTTCTTGCATCCTCAATTTTATCATCTTCTTTCACTCTTCTTCTGTCTTTTTTCTTCAAAGCCCAAGTTGATAAGGATGCATGATTTTCACTAAAATTGGCACCAATTGATGTCCTAGTAGTGCTCAGTGGTTTTTCCTTTTTTATGACAGCATCAAAGACTATCGTATCAGCTAAGTCCCACTGAGGTAGGATGAGGACTCCATATTTCTTGACCAATTCTCTACCCTCTTCAGGGGTGATCTTATCAAATCTAGACACTAGCTCCTGCTTAACCTCCTTTTCTATGTCATCTTTAGTATGATTTGGCTAAGCTTCCTACAAATTTTGGCATTTATTATTGAATTCACCAATGTGAATTCTCCACAGAAACTGAATGAATGCCCTAGTCTTGACAAAGTTGTCATCTGACAAGAACTCCTCACTGGCATGCTTAGTCATAGGGTCTAGTTCTTTACATATGAATTTTTCCACTATAAGGTCAGTAGTTGTATGCCTAGGTTCCTCTGGCATCCCTTCTTGTAACTCCTGGGTAGTAAAAAAAACTTTGCCAGTGTTCCTCATTTGAACCAATTGCTCAGCAATGGCTTGGTCATCAAAATACATAGGGGACTGGGAGAAAGAGTATAGCTCACTCTCTTGCTCTTTTCCATCCACCTTTTGTCTCTTGGGAGAGGGTACTTCTTGGGTACTAGTACTTGTTGGCCTCTTTCCTTTATGCTGAGAAGTTTTATCAACTTTGGGCATGATAGTAGTGTACCCTCTCCTCTTGTATACCACATAATCCCCTGGTGGGACTACTCTTCCTTGTGGAAGTTTGCTCAAAATAGCATGAGCCTTTTCTGGCTCAGCTTCCATTATCCTCTGTCTCTTCTCATTTAGGGTCTGCATGATTCCCTCAAATAAACTCATCAAGGACTCAATTTTCTTGGCCCAAGGGAAAAACTCCTTCAGAGGATCATAAGGCTTATCAAAATTATGTACAAAGTCCAACAACTTCTTGTACACCAGCCATTTTTCCTTCCTGATCTCCTGGTCACCTAGATCAAAAACATTTCTGATAATACCCTCATGGTAATTAAACTGATGCTCCAATGTTATGCACTTGGTTCTTTTTCTGAACATACCCATTATAAAATCCTCATTATCTGCACACCTGGTTATAGATGTTTCTAAGTGATAAGGTTCAAAATACTTATCAAATTGTGTCCACCCACCCTTTATTATGATGAAATGATGGGCTCTGGTGAGGGTAGGGAAAATACTTCCCTTCATTTTTCTTATTAGGGCTTCCTCCTGTAATCCACCCAATTGTCTTAAAATCTCTACTATCCCAATCTTCAGAGGGACTCTGTAGGGCATCACATTGGGGGTTCCCCTGAATCCATAAACCCTTATTACTATAGAAATAGGGTACAAAATCAAATCTCCCCAATTATGGGCAATCTTCAATTCTATGGCAAACTCCATAGGTCTCAAAAGCCTCATCATATTAGTGTGGATCCTAGCATTTTGATTTCACAACAATGACCTAAGCCTAAGGGAAAAAACCCTAACAAAGTAAACATAACTGGCTTCTTTTCTATCCCATGATAGATCAGTACTCCACATCTGAACAGGCAAATCCTCATCACCTTGGAACTTAGTCAATTCCATCTCTTTCTCAAAGAAGTCAGCATTATTGGACAAGAACATGTGCATCATAAGGGAATACCATCCCATTGGTTTAAGTATGTTTCTATCCTAGATTCCTGCCAAACCTTCATGCATTTGTTGGGCAATGTAAGATGCAAAGTCAAAAACTACTGATAGGTGGGGATGTAGAATCTGAATCACAATGAGCATTATACGAATAGGCATTGTTACTTCTTCATCTTTTCCCAGAACCTGGCACAGGGAACTGTACATTTTCTTGGCCTTTCCATTGAAATAATCTAATTTGAGCGGCTCTGGTGTGTTAGGCCCTATAACAATCAAGTCCTCTATCTTGTTAAAGTATCCTTTCAAAGCTTCATTTTTTTAATACTCCCTTTGGGTTTGGTATACTTCCTTAAAGTATTCAAAGTCAATATCATCCATTTGCATTGAAGTATCGCTCAACTTAAAGATTCTTCTGATTTCATCAACTGAGACTGTCAACAGCACATTTCCTTATGTATCCCTAACAACCCTGGATACTTTATCATAAGTGTTGTCAATCAAAGTGAACAGATCTATATCCATGAATACCCTGCAAACTATCAACTTTCCTACATCCAAGTCCCATATGTTACAATCTAGGGTAGGAGCATTTCTTTGGCTATATGTAATTCTAAATAGAGTAAGACCATTAAAACTGGTTTTAACATCTTTGGCCCATCTACCCAAATCATACAAGTCTTCTCCTATTTTTAAATGGGGATGTGTTGGAACTATTCTCTTGATTTGGGTCGCATCACCCATGGATCCTTTCAATTGTTGCAACAAATCCTCCCTAACATTTCTCTTTTGGTAATCTACTTCTCCAAAAATTTCAATCCTAGGGGCCATTCTGAACCTAAGGCTTTTTGCTAAGATGAAATTCGGATTTTGAAACAATAAATCTGAAATCCTTTTGAACTGCAAATCTTACTAGGAACCTGAACGAAGCTGAATTAGAGAAAACTTACCCATTCTGCAATTTTATCACGTGGAGTTGAATATCTCTGCAATTTTTTTCTTTGCTCGAATGACTTTGGTGAATTATTGTGACTTCAAGTTGAATTAACTAGTTTTACGGCTTAAATCAAATTAGTCATTTCTATTGAATTCGACTGGAGTAGTCACACGTTCTGCAATCAATTTTCCTGCTTTAAACTCGCGGCTTAACGGCTTACTGGAACTTATTTTTAATAACTTTGAATTTAGGCCATAGATCTTAAACAGCATTTCTTTCATCTGACGGTTCTCTTCTTTTCTTGGAAGCAACTATTCACCCTGGATACGTGTCGGCACCACTTAATCACCTGTCCATTAAATTTCATTCACTTTTCCTCTAAGTGATTAAGTGAACCGTCTGATCCTTTTACACTTGCAACTTTATTAACATGACTTTTGCATTGTACTGGACCCACTTTTTATGCCACGCGTCACTCAGACTTAATCGCTTACCCATTAGATCTTGAGCACTTTACCTCCAAGTGATTAAGCCAACCATCGATCTTTTCAATAGATGTTGTTCCTTTAACTCCACCTTTACGACTTCAGCTGGCCCCACTAGGACACGCGTCAACACCGCTTAATGGCTCAGACGCTAGATATCGATTACTTTGCAGTTAAGCCATTAAGCTGACTGTTGGATGAAAAACAAGTTAATTGTTCTTTAATTATCACTAGCTCTGAATATCCAGGTCCACCAGCTGCCAGATGTCAACACCACTTAATGGCTTGACTGATAGATGTCGAGCATCTTGGGTATAAGCAATTAAGCCCACTGTTAGATCTTTCTGAACTTTGGTCACCTTTATGTTGCCTGCAACCGGACCCACATTACTTCCCTTGACATGCATTGGCACCACTTAATCGCTTATCCATTAGATGTTGTGTACTTTTCTTTTAAGCGATTAAGTCTACCGTCGATTATTTCATGACTTGCCCACTGTTTAGCTGAGAACTTTTATGACCACCGGCCCCACTAGGACACGCATCACTCAGACTTACTCGCTTAAGCGATAGATGTCATGCATCTTGGAGATTAAGTCATTAAGTGATCCGTCGGATCAAAATAGAAGTGCCTGGTATATAATAAATTTAATTAAAACCCCAGCAAACTTTGGATTAAAGGAATAATGTAATACCTCGGTGTTAGGATCGACAACTATAATAAACATGACCACTCAAAACAAACCCATTAGAGACATAAATTAAGTGAAAAAGGTAACATGAAATTAGAAGGCATTTCAGCGCTTAGGGTTTTTATGACTTGAATTGCACTAGGAGACATGACACAAGGGTTTTTCAATATTTTCAACTAGGTCAATGGTTAGAACAAAATTTGCAAAGACATGAGAATAATTTTTAACCATGATTTTCAACCCTTGGCTAACATGAATGACAGGGGACCTCAAAATTTTACAAGACACACCCTAAACTGGAAATAGCACCAACAAGCTCTCCATTTGCATCAATCATAGTTGAAGAATCTTTAAATAGGATGTTGGTTGTGTTTCGTGTTTCTGCTGTTTTGCCCTGTTCCTTGCCTTATCCTCTGAAAATTTGTAGGTTTTCATGCTTATTTCTTGTCAAAATCCTGATAAACCCTGCTAAAACCCTAAAGCCAAATATTAAACGATGCATTTTAAACCCTTTGGCCATGTCTTCTTTTCCTTCGTTACCTTTTTTAAGTTACTTAAGGCATGTGCTATATTAAAAGATTAAGTCAGGTCGCTTGATCGCGTTACCAAAACCGAATATGCCAAAACGTTTCCCGACTTCGCTTTTGCCTTGTGTCGTGTAGTCTTGATAAAAAACAGAATATTCCATCTATGACTCGAGACTTAGCGATTTCCTTTTGGTCGGGTTGTCGCTTAATATCATATTTTGAGCTTTAAAATGAACGGGACCCACCTTCAGTTGGGTGATCGCGTGAAGAGTCAACAGGTCAGACAAATGTCTTCCGACCTTGCGCCTCCTTCATGTCGCGTGATCGCTGGATCAGGACATTCAAACAGTTAAAGTTTCTTTTTAGTCGCGTGGTCTCGTGATATTTGGCGGTTAGTGGATAACAGTCCTGACCCAGCGACTAACAGTTTTAGGTTAAGTGATTTTACTCAGTCGGGATGTCGCCAGAATAGGGGTGATGAGTCAGACTTCCAGAATGCATAAAGTGGACGAAGTAATAGATGACATCTGTCAGAATACTATTGGTTGTCGTGTGATCACTTGATGAAGAAAAGGGATCAAGCGATAAGGAGACTTAAGTCATTATACCCTTGGTCGCTAAGTCTCGTGATATTTTAAGGGTATGTGAAATTGTAAAACGATTAAAAGACAGCCG
>MU225334.1:490396-505086 GCA_018584345.1 Thuja plicata | reverse complement strand
ACGTGTGTATATACACATGTGTGTGTATATACACACACACGTATATATACACACGTGTATATATATACATACCCACATTTAAAAAAAAAAAGATTAAAAAAAGATTTCAAAAAAAAAAAGTTTAAAAAAAATTAATTAAAAAAATAAATTTTGAATCCACAAAATTTCTTATTCTCGAATAAGAATAATTCCAGCTTTTTTTTAGAATTAACTAATGCAAGCATAAGCCCCAAAATGGGGATTAGTTTTTTAATTCTAGAATTCAAAAAATGCACCAAACAAAGAATTATTTAATTCGTGCATTATTGGCTGCCTATTCCAGGTTAATTCCAGGTGCCAAACGGGCCCTTAAGGAAATCTTCTTGAGATTCTTCTTCACATTCCATCATACAAAAGATCTCATATCAAACCTCAGTTGTCTTGTTATACTCTTGATTCTTTATTAAGAAACTTTCCTTCATATCTTCCCATGTGTGAATACTTTGTGATCCTAGGCATGTAAACCATTGTAATGACACATCTTTCAAAGTGGTTAGAAACAACTTAAACTTTTGAGCATCACTTTAATAGTTATAAATGTGGCATAAGACATCAAACTCAAATAAAAAAAACATATCAAGCTTTTCCATAGAAAGTCTTCTAAAAACTTGTTAGGCGAAATGGGGTATGTTTTTCATAGGAGCATTTTCGCAAAATGTGCAATAGAAAATTCAAAAGTAATATGATTATGTTTTGCCACAGCTTGATCATTATTATTATCCGGTGCGGCTAAGCTCCAGACAAAATGCACCATTGACCAAATTTGAAAAATTCTAAAACACCACAGATTTTTGCAAAATCTCAGCATCTGTTCTTTATGATCTACATATTTTATGGTCAAAAACCACCAAAAAAATTGGCAAAAACTTACTGTATTTTCACGAATTTGAAAAAAAAATTGTTTTTCTTTTTTTGTCTTTGGTACATTCTGTCTAGAGCTTAGCCAGCACCATTGATCAGCCATTATCAAATGTCCAAAATGTATAAAAAGACAAACCTGTGGCTTAGATTACTTACCTTCTAGAGGTTTACCACTACGTGTTTCATAAGACTCTACGAATTGCATGGCAAACTTGAGAGTGGTGATCTTAAAAGAATCTTCTGAAGACCCAAGTAATTCTTGTTCTGTACTATGGTGGTGATTCAAGATCAGACTCAATAGCGGTTGATTCAATCACACACTTCTCAAGATCAAGTTCAACTAGCTTTTGCTTTCAATGGTTTGTTCACAAATTGAGGCTTTATTTCTTGTTTTATTGAGTCACTTACTACATTTTGTTTGACAAATCTACCTTTGTCATCTCTAACACGACTCATGCAGCGATATGACTTAATACAATGCAAATCAAAGGTGATTGCGTAGGCCTTTCTCCTAATGCTTGTGCGAAATTTCTAGTAAATTAACTTACTAGACTGATTTTCCTTTAATGCCTTTTGAGATAAAACAGAGGAGATTAATTTCAAAGTACAGCTGAGCAAGTTTACAGTTTCAGTTTGTTCTTATGTAAGCTTGTAAAAGGTGTAGTGACAATTTGTTCAAAGGTTGTAGGTGGTAAGATGAGGGTGATGAAATGGAGGAAAAATCTAGTACAAAATGATTAAAATAACATAAATCTATAATACCCAACTCACAGATTACAATAAAATAGTCCTGCTACAAGTTTTGTTGATTTTTCTACAGGAACAGAGTGACAGGAATAGACCAGTAACTATTATGTTTTCAGCAGTAACCCTCGAATCATTCAAAACATTTGTCACACAATACTCTCACTCGGAAAAAGGAAAAATAGATATGCTTGTAAATTCTTAAATAACAATAGAAATAGAAATCTCATATACTTGATCAAACCACTATTATCCATGAATCATACATAAACGGGAAAATGAAACACAATGATAAAAATACTTAAGCCAAAACACAATAAAATGTTAACAATTGTTCTTAAGAGTGGGCCCTTCCTCCTGGTCGGCAAGGTGATTATAGCATGCTATTGCGACAGTTCTTTCTTCCATTTACAACCGATGAAATTTTAGTAAACAAAACAACTTCAAACAAATTTCATGGTTTACCATTATTACAGAAAATATCTCCAGCCCGCTTGAGATCGACCTTGAATCATCAATCTTTGCCTTAATTTCCTTCATGTAATTAGCCACCGAATGAAGATTAGTATCCCTATGAATTAGAAACATAAAGTACATTTTTGTTCTTTTAAACGTATTAAATCATTTTCATTCCTTGTGGTAATTCATAGCATAAATAGGTAATGAAAAGTAAATGGGAATACGCAATGGAAAGGATATAGGAACTTAAAATAAATCAGATTTTTCTCTCACCATTCTTTTCCCATGATTGTTGGTAAGCATGAGTAGAAAAGCATGGCAGCATATGATATCATTGAAATTGGATCAAGTCTCTCCAATGAAGAAATGAAGAATGCAATGCTCTTATGAGATGATTGAAACTATGTTTCAAACAAAGATTAAAATAATGTCTGTGTGTATGTGTGAAACAATGGTTCATAATGAGAAACTTGATTTGGTAAAAGATTATTTGCAAAGAAGCTATTATGGCATCTAAAATAGATTATACAACTTACAATACAATGATCCAAGATTTTTGGAAAGGCAAGCAACTCAATGTTACCATAATTGAACATAATGTATGTAATCTATGTTATGAGAACCCAAATAATCGTGTATGTAGTATGGTTGTCTTCCAACAAGCGATTTCTACAAATTCATTAAAATAGGGAGCTGAATTTTCAAATTGAAGGAAAAGTTGCATTGCTTGGAGATTTCTCTAAATAATCTCCCGGAGTAGTCAGAGATAAGAAGACTCCTTGCAAGGGACAAGTCACTTAAACAACAAGAAGTAAGGTGAAGAACATATGGATTCATCTAATCTCAAAATCAGCATAGTACAGTGCTCCACAATATGTTCTCAAGATCACTATCAAAGAGAAGACTCTAACATGCCATAGAGTTAGAAATTTGGAGTAGGCAATACTTTTACACTCCTTATTTTATGAGGATTGGTTTGCGATCAAGCTACAACCAAATTTGCATAGGTGATTTGGCTACTTGGTTTACATAATATTGTTAGCAGTGGAGATAATAGATTTGTCAATTACTATTGACATGAATCATTTCATTTTATGGGTGCAAAACTCACTACTATCTTAAGTTATATGTTGCAACAATGGGACAAACAAAAATGGTGAATAAGTGAATAGTAGGAGTTTCATGGGAAGATGTTTTAGAACAATAAAAAGGGGTTATATAGTATTATCTAGATAAACATGGTCACATCATCCAACATTCACACCTAGGAAAATTTTCATTCATGGCATTAAGTTTCTATAATGCACTAACTCACATTGATTTAGTGATCACAAATGAAGAGTGTTACTCATATGGATTAAAATTGTCATCATCACAAAACTGAAAAAGTGTAGAAGTGGAGGCATCATGTGATATCTAGTTCAATAGAGGAATCTACCTTCAAGGCTACTAAAAAAGAAACTTAAATGACCTGAACCATTTTGAAGTTGAATTACTTGAGGACAAGCAAATTTGGGAAGTCTGATATTGTCATATATAATTTCCAAGAAATTTATGTTTGTGGACCAAAAGTCCATTTTCTATCTTTCCTGAGTTAAGCCAAAGAAAGCCCAACCCCATAGATCTCAAATATTCTAAGAGTACAGGATTTATCTTTCAAATTTCTTACGAATGTGCTTTGTCAAATTTTCAAAGTTCACCTTCCCAAAGTGCCCTCTTTCCTTGAAACCCAACCATTTTCCTTAGGTTTTCTTCCAATTCTAGAGTTTTGACCTCCTCCTTGGATTCCTCATAATGATCATCCCTGACTCCCAACGCTTGACTCAATTTCACATAACTTACCAAAGGTGAGATTGCAACCTTGATTCTAAGTAATTCCATGTTCATTATCATTGTCAAACATCGAGCTTCATTTCTTTTATACAACTTTTTGAAGTCAAATCCTTGGTCATTCCCATGTCCAAGTACTTCTTCATGAGAATCCCAAAACATTGATTCCCAATAGAATCCATTCATACATTTCATAAAATTCAAAGGTCCAAGCATGGCCTTTATGTGGTACATTATATGATCCATCTTTGAATCAGTATTCCTAACACTTTCCACTACCTTAGCTTTTGAATTGTAGGTTCTGGCTTCCCTCAATTTGTATACCTTAAGCGACGCTTGATGAGGCCAATATAAGGCCTATATAGTTTCAAGTTTCATATGTTTTATGGCTAAACTTTGAGAACTTCATATGCTTTCATGATACTTTTTCAGACTGTTTTCTTAGAACTGCTATAATTATGTGCATGCAAATATGTGTGAAATGTTTTGAGTTTATAAATATACTTTCTATATGTTACATGGGTATATGGAACTAAATCGATGTCTTTTTGCCCTACCTTAAGTTGGGTGGTTTTCCTGTAGCCATATGATGAGAGCGAGTTAGTAAGAAACTTATTATGGATTCTTGTCTTGGATATGTGCACGTGCTAACCTTTTGCAGGAACGATGGATCCACGGCAAAGGAAGGAGTCAACATTAAAAGAATGGAGTGATGCCATGAAAAGGCCAACTGTTGCGGGGCTCATGATGATTCCACTACGCGCGAATGAGAATGGTTCCTGTTGCAGATAAGTCTTAGCTGAAAAGCGGCCATGATGGAGTAAATATAGCATCGGCACGTTCCTAGATTTCATATATGATTAAATGCAATTTGTTTCTGTGGTTAAAGTTGTTGATCATGCTTCTTTATGGTTGCCATATCCCGGATGTTGGGGAATCCTAGTTGATAGGAGTTTGTTTTAAAAGTGTTAATAAATAATCAGGAAGTTCTGATTTCAGAGAGAGTTAGTATCACAGGAATCTTTTGTAATCCATTGAAAGATATACAATCTTATTTTCTGCATTTGTTGTAATCCATGTTTTATGAATGATCAATGAGAGCTTCAATTCTTAGTTTTTGAGTTCTTGTTCATTCACTCTTTCGTGGGGGCCCACGCGGGAGGTGAAACTAATTCATAGTTCAGTAGAAGTAGTTGCAAGTCATTAGAAGTAATTAGGACTCTGTTGCTCCTGCAGCCATTTGTAATAGCACTAGTGGTTGTTCCTGCAGCATAGGCAGTTAGATAGTTTACTGATTCCTGCAACATAGGCAGTTAGATAGTTTACTGATTCCTGCAGCATAGACAAAGAATTAGCTTACTATTTCAGCAAGTTCTTTTACCTTTAAATTAAGTTGTTGATTCCATTTCTTAGTTTAGTTTCATTTTAGTATTTTCCATTCCTTAAACAGTAATGACTTTTAGAGTAGATTAGAGCATATACCTTGCCAATACCATTTCAGATCTTAGGTTCCCTAGTCAATAATTTAATGAGTTTGGCATATTATTTCTAGTAGGAAGGATGCATAATCCTTAAAATACAGAAGTATTATAAAGAGCAGTCATTTTTGGCGCCACTACCGGGGAATGGTGTCAATCTAGTCTACCCTAGCGTCATTATCTTAGAATTAGTTTAGCCTTTGTTTTTATGCATAGGAGAAGAGATCATCTTGGGCGTTTTCTCCCTCGGAATTATCAGGCTGGACCTCTTGACTTATTTACCGACATCTTTAACCCTAAATTCAAGGAACCCCAAGTTGTGATCAAAGCAGTCGAAGAACAATTTGAGAATGTGTTTGCTGATACATTTGACCACTTCCCATCATCTTCATCCTCCTCTCAAGAGTCCTTACATCTCGACGAGCTTTTTTCTGAACTAGAAGATTTACTGCAGTATCCAAGGCCTCCTCCAAGGATGGCTCAACCAACCTTCCCTTTCCCCATTCCTCCTCAACAGGGAAACCAGAATTTGAAGAACATACCCTCTACGGCAGTTCCTAAATTCTATGGCCTCATCACCGAAGACCCTGAGACCTTCCTCTTTGAGTTCAATGTCCTTTGCAAAAGCTATGACTATACAACTGATGCACACAAGCTCAAGTTGTTTCCATCGACTCTGAAGGAAGCTGCTCTGAGATGGTTTATGAGCCTCGGTGCAAACGTTGTAGCAGATTGGGTTGTCATGAGCAACATGTTTCTTTCCAAATACAAAGAGTATTGTAGGGGCCATGACTTGAAAGGAGATGATATATTCAGGATGACCCAGAAAGAGGATGAGAACCTGGAGGATTGTCTCCAGGTTCATGTTCAATCTGCAGTGCAACAGTCAACATCAATTGAATGAAGAATCTCAGAAACACCTATTTCTCAAAGGTGTCAATGAAGGGAGCATTGCATCTTTGGACCTGATGGCTGGTGGTGACATTACACAGAAAAATTGGAATGATATCAAGAATATCTGCTTGAACTACTCCTGGGCCACTGTAAAAAAAGGTAGAGGAATAAGAGACCTCCCACAGAAATCTGATGGTTCCGAAGTTTCAAAAATGGAGCTATCTAAGCTTCTCTCCGACTTCAAGCAGGACATCATTAATGATGTCGCTACTCAGATAGATACCATGCAAGCAAGGAGAAAGAAAGATGATGCTGATGCGGTGCTAGCTGAATACTGTCCACATTGTCGAGAAAATAAGAGGAGCTGCAAGTGTAAGACCATTGCAAATTTGGAGACACAGTCAATGCCCACCGAATTCAAAGCCATTGATGAAAATGGAGAGGTGCTCTACGTTGCTCAAC
Source organism: Thuja plicata (assembly GCA_018584345.1). Classification (NCBI taxonomy): domain Eukaryota; kingdom Viridiplantae; phylum Streptophyta; class Pinopsida; order Cupressales; family Cupressaceae; genus Thuja; species Thuja plicata. The sequence continues at coordinate 498,319 of MU225334.1, read as the reverse complement.
GCATGCCTTGGGCTCCAAGACCAGGTATGCCACAGGATCCTCTTCCAAATTTCAATAATAATAGTCAATGGAAGAATTTTCCAAATATGGGCACCCAAGGGTGGCAGCAACCCCAGCCAGGGTGGCAGCAATCTCAGCAAGGTTGGTAATAACCCCACCAAGGTTGGTAGCAACCCCACCCTATGTGGCAACAACCACAACAAGGTTGGCAGCAACCCCACCAAGGTTGGCAGCAACCTCAGCAGGGGTGGCAGCAACCCAATCAATGGCCTAATCCATCCAATCAGTAAACCCTTATGCCTCCTCCTCAGCAACAAGCCTTAATGCCTCCTCCTACAGCTGCTAATAACCCTCCTAAGAAAACTTCACTGCCAGCACAGCCTAATCCCAATCTCAATAGCAAGCTGACCACTCAGCATCAGAGTTATGTCTTAAATGATATCCATCCGAGATCAAGGACCACGCTTCCGCCACCTCAACCACAAGTCATAATAGAGGTCGAAGAGCCACCTGTTGACCATGAATATGTGCCTGCTCCTGTATCCAAAGTGCCCCCATTTCCTTAAAGGTTAGCCAATCAAGCTGAACCTATAGTAAACCATGCAATAATAGACTTGCTTGACCAATTGAAATAGATAACAGTAAAAATACCTTTGTTGGATGCTATTAAAGAAGTCCCTTCCTACACTAAAGCCATACGGGAAGCCTGCATAAAACAACTTGGCAGGAAGAAAAAGGATCCAAAAACCATTCATGTTGTCGGCCAGCTCTCTGACCTTATGTTAGAAAAGTTGACTATTCCCAAGTATTCTAATCCGGGGAGTCCGGTGGTTACAGTCACCATCCAAGGTATCCAAGTCCCAAATGTCCTAGTTGATTTGGGTGTGTCTATCAATGTCATGACCAAAGAAGTATTGTCCTATTTAAACATTGTTGGCCTCCGCAATACACCAACCATTTTGCAACTAGCTGATAGCTCTATTGTTAAACCAGATGGGGTTATAGAAGATGTCCTAGTTACCTTACATTCTTGGGAGTATCCAGTGGATTTTTTTGTTCTATCCCCTAAAGCCGATATGGGAGGGTATCCTCTTATTTTAGGACGACCATGGTTAGCCACTGCTGACACCTTCATAGCTTGCCGGTCGGGAAAGATGACAATTTCCAATGGAGTCCATACCAAAAACTTGACCCTCTACTCCCCCGCTCAACCTATGTTGCAAGATGAAGATGCCATATGGCCAGAATTGGATGATCTTGACCTAGAAACCAACTCGATCCATCAGCTCATGGCCATTGATAGAGATCCCTTTTTAACTGCTAAGGAGGATGATGAAGTACTCAAATCTATTGTTACAAATGAATATGGTCGCAGTCCTTAGTGGTGCTCGCAATCTGACTGTATCTTGGAACCTATTTTGCCACTTGCACATACATGTTCCTACTCTATATCTTCCTGCTTTATTGCCTCATGAAATGGTTGCTCTTCCAGTTTCCCCAATCACAATGGTAGACAAGGTAATTCAAGTTGAAGTCAGTTCGGGTAAAGAGTTAAACATTAGCAGTACTTTGACGCCTTCTCACCAAAAGGATATCCTAGTATTGCTACAAGAACATCAACAGACGTTTGCCTAGGATTAAACTGACATGAGAGAATTAGATCCCAAACTCTGTACTCATAAGATCTACATTGGGCTAGATTATAGACCTGTACGCCTGCCGTAGCGGCGGGTTAATCCTGTGTTACGTGACATAGTCAAAACTGAACTTCAAAATTTGCTAAATGATGGCTTCATATACCCCATTTCTGATAGCCAATGGGTTTCACCATTGGTTATAGTTCCTAAGAAAGGGGGTAAATGGAGAGTCTGTGTTGGCTACAGTGAATTGAATACAGCCAAGAAATATTTTTCCTGGATAATCAGGCTGGTAAGAAATATTTTTCCTTCTTAGACGGATTTAGTGGTTACAATCAGATTCAAATCGCTCCTGAGGATCAGGAGAAAACCACTTTCACTTGTCCCTGGGGGACCTTTGCATATTCCGTCTTACCATTCAGTTTGTGTAATGCTCCGACCACTTTCCAGCGGACTGTGATTAGTATTTTCTCTAACATATATGTTGATTGTATGGAGATCTATATGAACGAATTCACCGCTTATAGGAACACATATGCAGAGGCCAAGCTCAATCTGGAGAAAGTCCTCAAGCGCTACCAAGAATACAATCTATCTCTCAATAGTGAGAAATGTTTTATGATGATGGAGGAAGGTGTTGTGTTGGGACTTTTTATTTCCTCACATGGCATCCAGGTAGACCCGGCCAAGATTTCAGCCATCACTGCTCTGACCACACCAGAAAAGCAGAAGGATGTCGAGTTTCCTTAGCCATGCTGGATACTACAGAAGGTTTATAAAGGATTTTAGCCAAATTGTAGCGCCCCTCTATAATCTTCTAAAGAAGGATTCTAATTTTTCTTGGAATTCGGATTGTGAAAAATTGGGAAGATGAAACTTATGATATCCTTGTGGCAGCCACTTTGCAGCATAACATACGGCTTTCAAGGTCTTGACTACAGGCTATTATTGGTCGACCCTCCACAAAGATGTAGCTCAGTACACTAAGAAATGTGATCGGTGCCAACGCATGGGCTGGCCTACCAAGACAGATGAAATGCCCCTACAGCCTCAGGTGGTGGTCACACCCTTCGATAAGTGGGGCATTGACTTTGCAGGTCCCAGTGACCCATCTTCTCATGGTAAGTCCTATATCCTCATCTGCACTGACTATGTTACCAAGTGGGCCAAGGCTAAACCAATGAAGCATCCGTGGGATACCAATGTTGCCAAATTTTTATATGAATGTATCTTTACAAGATTTGGTGTTCCCAGACAAATAGTGTCTGATCAGGGTGCGCAATTCACTTCCAACCTTATAGCTGCTCTGATGGAGGACTATAAAATTTTCCATGGCAAGTCCTCTCCTTATCATCTGCAGGCCAATGGCCAGGTTGAATTCACTAGCTGGGAACTAGAGGCCATTCTTACTAAGACATTCGTTGTTCACAAGAAGGATTGGGTGACCAAACTTCCTGAAGCACTGTGGGCCTACCGAACTACTTGGAAATCAACTACATGATTCACTTTGTTCTAATTAGTTTATGGAAAGACAGCTATGATGCTTGTCAAGTTTGAGCATAAGACATTGCGTACAGCATTGGAGCTCAACCTGAAACTCACTGCGACACAGCAGGAGAGAGTTCTCACATTGAACAATCTAGATGAATGCCAGAAATCTTCTTGGTGTAATACTGAGTTCATTCAGCAGCAACGGAAACTTTGGCATGACCGGTTCATCAAAGACAAGCATTTTGTGGTGGGTGATTGGGCTCTTGTATATGACTCTCATTATCAGCATGCTACTGGTAAGTTTCACACCCGCTGGTTAGCGCCTTATGAAATTATTGTTGTCTTTTCCAATGGTGTTGTACAGTTGTCTATTGTTGACCCCGTCAATTTCAAGTTGTTGGTTAATGGTCACCGCCTCAAATTATACCATAACCCCCAAAGCAAGGCAGAGTTCCTGTAGCAATTTAATTCTACTGAAATTTTTGACCCTCCTGTAGCTGACGGATATGAGCCTCTCGCTCATATTCCTTCTTCCCTTTTATCCATGATTGCCACCTGCCATAATAAATTACTTTCCTCTGGAAAGTACCTTTCTCTGCAATAAATATTCATTTCACTTCATTATTACATATCTGCCACCCGTCCACATCATTTTATTTCCCTTCATTGGATGGCAATTTTGCAGAGCTGCCAGTACGTCATCAGGTGTGTGTACTATACTTGGCATTTAATTCATTTATAAGTTTTTTTATTTCTCGTCACTCTCATCATATGCGCACATGTGGGCCCATTTGCGTACTTAAGTTGGGGGGGGGGAATCTGCGATTTTTTTTATATAAACACGTATGTATTGAATGCTATGTTTTTAAATTTTTTTATAAAAAAAAATGTGTTGTACCTTTTTGCACAATTATTACCAATTCAACCTATGAGATGGGATAGCCTCGAAATGAGAGATTTTGTTTCGCACACATAAGCCAAGGTGTCCATACGAATGATTGTTGAGTAATGATGAATAGTTCAATTCTTGATATGAGATAGATCCGTATTCATTTCCCCATATAGCACCTGAAATCTTGAAGTCCAAAACTTTCCATCGTTGCAAATACCTGTTGAATTCGCCTTTTTCCAATTTTCTCTACAAACTTGTTTGATATAACTCCTGCAAATCCATGTGTTGCTTGTGTAATCTTGTTTGTGTGTTTTCATACCTTCGAACATGGGTGGAGATTTAGTTCGTTGTGAACCCACGGTTCATGACATTCTGCTAAATAGTCAAGCTTGCATGTCAATGTTCCAAGCTAGAGGATGGATTGATTATATTCTTAAGCTGACCAGCCAAGATGAAGAAGTGGCGTTATAGTTCCTAAGCACACTCCATGACGGGGTGGCTACTGTCAAGGTATTAAAGGTACCATTTTCACAATCAATCGTGGCTAAGGTAATGGGATTACCATAGGAAGGTGAGGAATTTTTGGAAAACTTTGACCTAACAATAGCAAGGGCACAATTTACTTTGCACACAGACCCACCATTGGAGGTCAACAAGAAGCAGGGCACTAATAGGTTGTCTCTACTTGAAACCTATAAGCAATGTGCAGTCTTTATTATTAAATATTTCACTTGTGAGGGACAACAAGCTTACCTGCATGCAATCTACTTCAAATTTTTAAGCTGCCTAAGGCACGATAACAGACCCATCAACGTGCCCAATTTTCTTTTCAACATTCTGAAGAAACGGGCTTCAATATTAAAGGAAGGTAAGCCCAATATCGTGTCTCATCACTCTCTCATTAAGCTTATTGTGGAAAAAGCACTGAGAGACCAGTCCAGTATAACATGGGAAAATTTCATGTCAGGGGAATTAGAAAAGGAAACCCTAAGGCCTTTAGGGAGTAGGATTAGCAAGAGAATCCAAACAGATCAGGGATTTTTTAAGGTTATTGAAGAACTGGGATCAAGCTCTTCAGCAAGAATACCTAGGACTAAAAACCCTAAGCGTCCTCCTGAAGCTTCTGTATCTAGGTCATCCCAAAATAAGGGCAAAAAGAAAATTTCAGAGGAAGAAGTTCCTGTAGAAAAATTCTCACCTCCAGTTGATGCGACTACTACCCCTACAGGGAAGGGGAAGGAAAAAGGAGAGCCAGCTACCTTTGGTTCCAACAAGCGCCCAAAGAAACAGGATCTTGTAGCTGTACCCATTTCAAGAAAGAGAAAGACTACCGAAAGGAAGGAGGAAACCCCTTTACGAAGAAGCAATAGATAGAGGAAGGGTTTGGCTACGGACATATCACCAAGAGAAACAATAATCAACCTTGAATCTCCTAAGTCAGAAGAATCACTAGAAGGTAAAAAAATCCTCTGAGGTCAGAGTGAGCACAAAATGTGTGGTATTTGAAGACGGTTCCTGTTAGAGTATTATTACTCTAGTTGCTTAAGCTTCTCTTAGGTGCGTTATTAATTAATTCTTAATTAATAATGTGCAACCTAGTAGTTACCTTTTAGGGTTTCGTTCACCTTTTTAAGGTTGAACTTTGTAATTGTTGTTCATTAATTCAGATAATATTTTTGCTCTCACTTTTTGGAGTAACATCTGAGTTTTGCTTTTTCCTTCTTTCACTTCATTCCTTGTGACAAGTTTTTGCATGCAGCTGGATCTTGGAGTCAAATCTGATATTTCATCAGTTTCTACATGGTATCAGAGCCTTGTTGTTGCAGCTTGTTCAAGTTTGGTTGGAGCTGTGGATCAAGCCCTCTCTTTCTGGGGTTTTCTAGAGTTTTTTTGTCACTTTGAAGGAGGCACGATCTTCTGGAGTAGATTGAGCAGAAACGGACTCCACCATTGCATTCAGAAGGCTCGGGAGAGTCGAAATCATATAAAACTCGACTAGTTTGGCCTCCATGAGCACAGGCAAATTTTTTTTGGCCTACCAGGGCCGTACGGACACGCAAAACGATAAATTTTTCAAAAAAAATCCAAAAAAAAATCAATTTTTATTGATTTTTTGTGTTTAAAACAGCGCAGCCAGTACAATTTTATTCGCGCCACCCGGGCGCCGCCCCGCAGCCACCCGGGCACCGCCCCGCCGGCCACCTCAGCCCGCTGGCCGCCTCTGCACCGACAGTCCGCCGCCCGGATCAGCGGCTCAGCCCGCCGACCACCCCCGCTCGTTGGCCGCCCCTGCGCCGCTCACCGGCCACCTCCGCCGGAGTCCGCCACCAGTCCAATCCTCTGCGAAGGGCTGATGTCACCCTGACGTCAGCGCCGGCTTATTTTTTCCAGCCGGATTTTTTAAATTTACCGGCAAAATTTATTTTCCCGGCAGTCGGAAAAAAAAATTCCGACAGTTTTTTTTACGGCCGTCAAATTTAACCTGGCAAGCCGGTGACGGGCGTTTGGCCATCAATTTTAGCCCAGGGACTGGTTTTTTCAGCAAGCTCACTCTTCAGGGTACCTGTCAGTTTTTTGTTCATAACTTGGGCATACGGTGTCCTTTTTCAAAAAATGAAATATCGCCGAAAAGGTGTTTCCGAGACAGACGCAGTGGTATAGGTCTTATTTCCTAAATTTACCATCTGGTTGCCAATTTTTTCAGTCAAAGTAGTGCCTTTGTTTGTGCCCCTGTTCAGCTTCTGGAACTCAGGTTTTTCTCTCATTTTTTTGTGCATTCTGTAGTTGTTTATTTGAGGTGCACAGGGGATAGGATTATACATTGTGGGGGGGTGTATTTTACTTTTTGTCATTTCATTCAGAAAGACCCTTCTACTTCCATCTTATTCTTCTTTCAATGTCGGACCCCTCTGTGGCCCGTCTGACACCTCACAACTACCACACATGGAAGCCACACATGACCAGACTTCTCATGTCACGAGGTTTATGGTCCTGCATGGATACGGTTTAGCCAGTTCTTCAGAGGCCTTATGAAGCTCTTATGCACAGAAACAGGATGGATGAGGCAATGGGCCTCATTGCCATTAACATTTCAGATGGGTTGTTGTTCCACCTGGATGGTTTGACTACACCCAGGGATATGTGGGACAAGTTCTCCACCTTGTTTGGCACCATGGATCAGTTCAGGATTCTTCAAATAGATGCAGAGTTCACCTCCCTGGCACCTGACTCATTCACCAGCATTGAGGACTTCTTGATGAAGTTCAAGTCTCTTCGATCTATCTTACAGGCTGCTGGAAAGACAAAGTCAGATGATGAGTGTATCTTCCTGATACTCTCCAAGCTTCGTGGTCCTTATCAGATCTTCACTTCTACCTTCTACTCCACTATGGATGCACTGGGTACTCGACATGTTATGCCCTCTTTTGAGACCTTCTGTGATAGGTTAACTCGTGAGCAGTCCAAGCTCAGTCAGATGGATTCTCTTACAGGTTCATAGTCACAGGCATTGCTTACCAAGTCATCTCAGGACACACAGAAGCCGAAGCCGAAGCAGATATCTGATTCCTCTTCTCAGCACTCTACTGGCCCACCATCTTCTTCTAAGAAGGAGAAATAGAAGACTCAGAACCCCACTTTTTCTTATTGTCAGAAGGGGTCCCATGATGAGTCTCAGTGTTATCAGAAGAGATTTGATGGCTATGAGAAATAGATTGCAAATTTGCAAGCTCTCCTTCAGAAGAGCACTATCTCCTCTCCATCCTCTTCCACCTCATAGGGGTCTACTTTTCAGTCTTCTGCCTCATCTTCGACATCTGGACAGGATTTTGGACAGGGTCATGCATTACGGGCATCTGTTGCATCCCCTTCACAGGTCCCTTGGATACTGGATTCCGGTGCTTC
>MU225334.1:448385-483389 GCA_018584345.1 Thuja plicata | reverse complement strand
GGAGGAGGGAGTTGTCTTAGGGCATTACCTCTCATCCTTTGGTATCCAAGTTGATCCTGCAAAGATTGCAGTAATTGTCACACTCCCAACCCCAGCAAAGCAGAAGGATGTCCAGAGTTTTCTTGGTTATGTTGGTTACTACAGGAGATTTATCAAGAACTTCAGTCAACTTGTCGCTCCATTATATAATCTATTGAAGAAAGAAGCAGAATTTGAATGGACAACAGAATGTGAGTCATCATTCCAATAGTTGAAGGATGTGTTGACAAAGACCCCTATTCTTAGAGGACCAGACTGGAAGCTGCCCTTTCATATCCATACAGATGCATCTAACTATGCAATTGGGGCAATGTTGGGTCAAAAAGAAGGAATAGTTGAGCATACCATTTATTACATCAGCAAAAATTTGCAAGGTGCAGAACTAAATTATATTGTTACTGAGAAGGAACTCCTTGCTGTAATCTATGCATTAAATAAATGCAAACATTACATAAACGGTTATGAAGTATTTGTTTATACTGATCACTCAGCGATCAAATACTTGATGAATAAACCGGCCATTTCTAATAGGTTAGCCAGGTGGTTACTCCTCCTGCGGGAGTTTGATATAACTATCATTGACAAACCAGGAAAAGCTAATGTCGTTGTTGATTTTCTCTCTAGATTACAAGTTCTTGATGATCCTACAGCAATTGATGATAGCTTCTCGGACGAGCACCTATTCTCTCTCGCAACTTACAATCTATGGTATGCTGACATCGCAAACTACCTTGCTACAGGACGGGCACCACCTTATTTCTCACCCCATGAACGAAGGTTGCTGGCTGAGAAAAGTTTCAAATTTTCATGGATATCTGGATTTATGTTCTACACAGGTCCTCATCAAGTCACCCGCAGATGTGTCCGCGAAGATGAGACCTATGACATCCTTTGGGCATGTCATGATGAGCCGTGTGGTGGCCATTTTTCTGGAAAAAGAACAGCATACAAGGTATTGACAACCGGTTATTATTGGCCTACATTACACACAGATGCAGCTAAGCATACCCAGCACTGTGATCGATGCCAAAGGATGGGACACCCCACAAAGACTGATAAAATGCCCCTGCCGCCTCAGGTGGTGGTAACACCGTTTGACAAGTGGAGCATCAACTTTGTCAGCCCCATTGAGCCATCTTCACATGGTAAGTCTTATATCTTAGTATGCACTAATTACGCCACAAAATGGGTTGAAGCAAAAGAAATGAGGCATGCAAGGGACTATAAAGTAGCAGAGTTTTTGTATGAATTTATTTTCACAAGGTTTGGAGTGCCTTGAGAAATAGTAACAAATCAAGGGGCACAGTTCACCTCTAACCTTATTGTTGAATTGATGAATGAGTACACGGTGAGGCATGGTAAATCTTCACCATACCATCCTTAGGCCAATGGACAGGCTGAGATCACAAACCGGGAGATAGAGGCCATTCTGACAAAAATAGTTGCCATTCACAAAAAGGATTGGGTTGCTCGACTTCCTGAAGTCATCTGGGCTTACCGCACAACTTGGAAAACCACTACTGGATTCACTCCTTTTGAGTTGGTCTACGGGAAATCTGCATCCATGCCTATCGAGTTTCACCATAAGACTCTCAGGACGGAATTGGAATTGGATATTAACCTGAACAAAGCACAAGAGGACAGGGTCCTACAGCTCAACGGATTGGATGAATACAGGAAATCTGCACTTCATAACACAGAACTTATTCAAAGGCAGTGAAAGAAGTGGCACGATAGATTCATAAAAGATAAAAAGTTTTCCATTGGAGATTGGGCATTGCTCTATGATTTAAGATATCAGCATACTCCTGGAAAATTTCAAACCTGTTGGTTAGGGCCCTATGAAATAGTTTCAGTATTTGATAATGGTGTTGTTCAACTCTCTACAATTGATCCTATCAGATTCAAACTCCTTGTCAATGGGCATTGCTTAAAGATATATCACAATCCTGTGAGTCGTCAGGACTTCCTGTAGCAATACTAGAAGAACTCAGACAGTGTCCTTCCTGCAGCAGAAGCATCTGGGTCTTCCACCCAGATTTCTGCCAAGCTGTGATTTAATTCCAGCTTACATAATAAACACTTCACTTTCGTGATTTGCTTTCTTCATAATAAAAATCCGCATCACCTTTCTCTCTTCCACGTGTCCGCACCGCAGCATCACTCCATCAATGCGTGTCACCTAGCATTACACTCATCCTGCAGCACATCAGGTTTGTAACACATACTTTTTCACATAAATTATTTTATTCATTTATTATTTTGAAATGAGTGTACTTTTCCTTTTTCTATTCTTGCACGCACCGGCCTGGTGGGACCCATGCCTTATACTTAGTTGGGGGGAGGGGTTAGTTATTTAATTCATGCTTGTTTCAATACTTCCAAACTGATTTTAGCAAGTGAAAAGGCAAAAACTTTATTTCTTTCTTGTGTTTTCATGGTGACCGTTGTCATGTGGGAGCTTATATGTCACTCAGTGGTTAATTCATCATGATTTAACAGTTGATTTGAAAGCAAATTAAAGTAAGGATCACTTAATAACGGAAATTTTGTGACGTGTTTAGGTGGCGAACCTTAACATGCGCGAATGCATTTATGAAAATCATTCAAAGTAATGCTTTCTTGCTTAGAATTAAAAACTATCTTGTACTTCATTTTTTCTCGGAAAGCAAAATAAAAACATCTTGCGTCTGTAGGAAGGCCAAGCATTTTTCAATTTTCTGTAGCAACTGAGCATATCCTGCAGAGCTATTTTCTTTATCATTTGCAATGGGCAGAGACCTTCAGAGGCACGAGCCAACGGATCATTAAGTATTACCTGGGGACCCGGCTGCCTGTGAGTTGTTTCAGAAACTGGGATGGCTGGACTACTGCTTAAGCCTTAATGGCTTCGATGACGAAATTGCTTTTCAATTTCTGAATACTTTGAACAATGGGTTTGCAGTAGTGAAAGGTCTGAGGGTTGAATTTTCAGAAGATATCATGGCAGAGGTTACAAAGTTTCCACAGGAAGGGGAAAAGTGGACAAAGGACATTAACTTGCGCTCGGCTACGGTACAATTTACCCTGCATAGTGACCCATAGTTGGAGATTGATAAGAAGCAAGGCACTGCAAGAATGTCATTACCCATGGAGTTTTTGCAGCCAGCCACATTTATAATAGCTTACTTCACCTGTGAGGGACGTTACAAGTACCTGCATGGACTTCACTTCAAGATTTTGAGCGCCCTCCGCCATGAAAATAGGCCAATAGACTTACCTAGCTTTCTTTTTAATATTGTGAAAAAGAAGGCATCTCTTGTTTAGTCAAGAAAAGCGCAATCTATTTCCCATCACTGTTTAATAAAGTTAGTTGTACAAAGGGAGTTAATTAAATAGTCAATTGGGACTTGGGAGGAATTCTTGGCTATGAAAGATTTAGCACCTAGGGTGGTTGGTCTGAGAGGCCAAGGTGTAGGTAGTAGGGTTAATACGGCAATGGGGGTCTGTAAAGTAATCCATAAAATAGAACCCATTCCTGAAGCATCCTCTTCTAGACCTACCCTATCCAGGAAAAGAGCCTACAATGATAACACTCCTATTTCTGATAATAAGGAAAGAAAAACTAGAGAAGATGTTGCCGCTCCTGACACTTCACCATCTGAAGAAACTAGGTCTATTGTTGTAAAGGGAAAAGATAAAACCATAGATACAGAGGAAATGACTCCAAAAAAACAGCCAGCTGATAATGAAAATATGAATAAGATGCCCAAGGAACCCTTGCCTTCTTCCAAGGAGGCAACACCAGAAGAACCTACTGTAGCCATTACAGGGGAGGTGTCCTCCACCAAAGAGAAATGCAAAGAACCTATGAGCTCTTTTCAAGCCCCTGTGAGGAAGAGTCCTAGACTTTCTGCTAGTGCTAGTAAAGCAAGCAAAACCCCTGATTCAATTATAAATGTTGAATCCTCTGAGTCTGCAGAAAATTCCTCTTCGGAGGCAATGGCTTCAAATAGAGCAGATGGTGATACCCTAGCCCACGTTGTGGATGAGGAAGTTACAGTTGATCTGCAAGTTGAATTCATCCTTGTGGAAAGTGATAAGGATTCTATAGAAATGGAGGGATTTTCCAATAATTCTGGTCAAGATTCTGATGACAGTTTAGAGAATCTTCCTCCTGATGAATTTCCTACAGTGAATGAAGACATTGTAGAAGAAGTGTTTGAGCAGTTGAGCAAGGATGGATTGGATACATTAGCTAAGGCAGCTGAATCATCCCAAGTGAATGATTCGATTAAAACCCTTGTCACGTGTGACAAGGGGAAAGGAGCTACTTTCACCAATGTGGAAAAAGTAAAGATCCATCAAACTGCATCTAAGTGGATTAATGTACTTCAGCAAGGACCCATGCCATCCTTAGATTTATCCACACCATTAGCAGCAGGATTAAGTTTGTACCGAAATATCACCTGGGAAAAGTCACAATGGGAACTGGAGACAGAGAAATTAAAAAGGATAATTGAGGAGCAGGCTTGTCAGCTTGAGTAGAAAACAAATCAGATTGCAGCATTAGAGAGGAGAATTGAGAAGATCACCGAATTGATTCCTACAGCAATGGCATGTAGGTCACCTTCTCCAGTTTATGCATTGTTCCTTAAGGAACAATTTGTTAACTTTCAATTGACAAGGATTTTTGAGGGATTAAATCCTTCCATTGCTACACCTCACGAATTCTATGATGCCTTCCGGTCAGCACCTATGCCAAATAAGAATTTGTTATGTGAGTTATATCTACACAATCTAGTTGTGCCTGACAACAGAGAATGGAATTCACTTCTTTATGTAGGAGATGTGCAGTTGAGGGCAGTTATGTCCTGGATTCAAAATGAGATCAGCAGAGAGCATCAAGCTCTCCCATATCGAAGCAGTGAGGTAGACACACCCCTTATGATGAGGCCTGAAGTTCAGATCTCTAGGCAGACATTCCTTGATTGGATCTCAATCACAATGAACCCTAGTGGGTCTCGCAAGGTTCTTCCAGTCAGAGAACAGGGGTATGCAGATTGGGAACAACATTCTTCACAAGATGTTGAGGCCGCGATTGCAGCTTGTAGGCAACGGTGGATAAGGATGCCCCATGACTTAAAAATTAGGGAGCCCCATTCTCCACAAAATTTAACTCTTGCTACTCACCGTGTTCCATGGTTTATAATGTTGGGCCGCACACAGCTACATTATTGGATGCCCTTACGGTTTCAACCTCCAATCTTCCTACAGTCGTTGCTGGCAGTAAATGAGAACGCAGAAGAGCATGATATGGTTAAGGAAAGACAGAGGTGGGATAGACTTTGGAAAAACCATGGATACTTCAATCATGTTGTTGATGAACCAGGGGAGAAGACCGCCAGTGACCTAAGGCTTAGAGCCAGGATCCACAATTTCATGATTGTTGGGGACTAGCAATAGTGCAGTTTGGGGGAATGATGAGCCTCTCAAAAGGCCATATTTTCCATGTGTTTACTTTCCTTTTTCAGCATTTTGTTTTCAAAGAAGAAGACTTTAAACTTATGGTTTTTATATATTATATATGTAAGGACATAAGTAGGTAAAATGGATGGTAAAAACATAATGTATTTTTCTTGGAGCTGATGGATAGAAGTTGCAGGATATAAGTGATTGCATGTTGAATATATAGTCCTTTTCCCTATGCTATGTTTATGGGTAGTTTCCTTCCTGTAGCCGAATGTTGTGCAAGAATATTGAATGAAATCTCACACTTCTTTCTTAGTATTAAATGATAAAATATATTTATGCGTCGGAAGTTATGTATACTAACCATTTTGTAGGAGTCAAGTTATGGCACATCCAAGAATTCCAGCATGGCGTCGAAAGGGTCAACGACAGTCGTTACCTTCAGAAGCGCCAGCATAAAGCAAGGAATTAAGTAAAGCAGTTAAAGATGGGCGTGTCACATAACTCTCACAGAGGAACAAGTCAGTTCATTTCCTGAGATGACACCGCATGCAGATCTAGAACCACTGCATGCTATATTCTGGGAAGAACTTGAAGACCTATTATTGTTGTTCGAGATTTCTGTTATAAGCACGATGTATCCATTAGTGATCCTCATTAATGGAGTGATCCTAGATTTAGGTTGTAGTGTAGTTCCTTCTTAAATAAGTGGAATTCTTTAGTTCCACGGGAGGAGAGAGTTAATTGATACAATTTCTGGAATAGAATTTGACATTGTAGCACTCTTTATTTTCCAAGTACATTTCCTCCATGAATGAATAGAGTGCATAATTTGAGTTTCAGTCTCTTATCGTGATTGCATTTCTATTCACTCATCCAAGGGGGCCCACTTGGTGAGTGAATCATATTATTAGATTAGAAGGTATTTCCTTGCTCATTAAGAAGTAAATAGAACTATGTTGTTCCTGCAGCCACTAGTAACAAAACTGGTGCACTGTTCCTGCAGCATAGGCGAGTAGAGTAACCCCTACTCGTGGTTACTATTTTCTTAGCATAATTGCATTCCATTAAGATAGCATAGATTCCTGAAGCATAATGTATTTCAATTTCATAGGTTTAGCCATGAGAATCAAGGAAGTTTGAAGCATATACTTTGCAAACACCATTCCAAGTTTACGTCCCTGGTCGATAATTAAATGAGACTAAATAATCTACATAGCAGTCATTTAGGGTGTCCAATCTTGAAATAGCAGTCCAATGCTATGTGTTTCTAAGATGATTGTTTGGCCAAGAAGGTCTCCTTCCCCTATTTATGCCATTTTTCTTAAAGAACAAATGTTGAATTATCAGTTAACTAATATAGTAAAGGGCAAGTCTCCCTTGATAAATGAGCCTCTTGAGTTTTTCCAAGCCTTCCAAAATTATCCTACAACCATACAGAACTTATTATGTGAGCTCTTATTGCACAACTTAGATGTACCTAATAATAGGGATTGGAATCCTCTGCCCTATGTTGGGGACATTCAGCTAAGGGCACTCATGTCATGGTTACAAAATGAGATCAATAGAGAATCCCAGACCAAAATTTATAGAGAATTGGAGGATGAAATTCCTCTATGCCTACGGCCAGAAGCTAAAGATCCCAAGACCTACTATTATGATTGGATGAAGTTGGCCCAATCAGAGTCCGGAAGTAAGATCATCAATGCTCTCAGGAATGCAGCCTTTGATGAATACACCCGAATGGCTGAAACTCAATTGACTGAGGCCACAAAATCAATCCAGTGGCGCTGGATCAACATGAAAGAGGACATGAGAAACAAGGAGCCACATTCACCTCTTAATTTTGCAATGGAAAACAAGCGTGCTCCTTGGTACATCATGTTAGGCAAGGAAAGGCAAAGCTATTGGCTTCCATTAACATTTCAACCACCCCTTCTTATTTCTCCTCTTCTACCCAATTCAACAAATTTAGAAGATTATGACATGGTAGGGGAGGTAAGGAGGTGGGAGACACACAGGGACACCAAGGGCTTTTACTGGAGTTTTGCTAATGGGGGTGTTGGACAGAAAGCAGTCACAGATCTCAGAATGCAAGCCAGAGTGAAGAAATATTTGTTTGCTCGAGGACCAGCAAAAGGTTAAGTTGGGGGGAATGATGAGGCTAATATAAGGCCTATATAGTTTCAAGTTTCATATGTTTTATGGCTAAACTTTGAGATTTTCATATGCTTTCATGATACTTTTTCAGACTGTTTTCTTAGAACTGCTATAATTATGTGCATGCAAATATGTGTGAAATGTTTTGAATTTATAAATATACTTTCTATATGTTACATGGGTATATGGAACTAAATCGATGTCTTTTTTCCCTACCTTAAGTCGGGTGGTTTTCCTATAGCCATATGATGAGAGTGAGTTAGTAAGAAACTTATTATGGATTCGTCTTGGATATGTGCATGTGCTAACCTTTTGCAGGAACGATGGATCTGCGGCAAAGGAAGGAGTCAACATTAAAAGAATGGAGTGATGCCATGAAAAGGTCAACTATTGTGGGGCTCATGATGATTCCACTACGCGCGGATGAGAATGGTTCCTGTTGCAGATAATTCTTAGCTAAAAAGAGGCCATGGTGGAGTAAATATAGCAGCGGCACGTTCCTAGATTTCATATATGATTAAATGCAGTTTGTTTCTGCGGTTAAAGTTGTTGATCATGCTTCTTTATGGTTGCCATATCTTGGATGTTGGGGAATCCTAGTTGATAGGAGTTTGTTTTAAAAGTGTTAATAAATAATCTGGAAGTTCTTATTCCAGAGAGAGTTAGTATCACAGGAATCTTTTGTAATCCATTGAAAGATATACAATCTTATTTTCTGCATCTATTGTAATCCATGTTTTATGAATGATCAATGAGAGCTTCAATTCTTAGTTTCTGAGTTCTTGCTCATTCACTCTTCCGTGGGGGCCCACGCGGGAGGTGAAACTAAGTCATAGTTCAGTAGAAGTAGTTGCAAGTCATTAGAAGTAATTAGGACTCTGTTGCTCCTGCAGCCATTCGTAAAAGCACTAGTGGTTGTTCCTGCAACATAGGCAATTAGATAGTTTACTGATTCCTGCAGCATAGACAAAGAATTAGCTTACTGTTTCAGCAAGTTCTTTTACCTTTAAATTAAGTTGTTGATTCCACTTCTTAGTTTAGTTTCTTTTCAGTAATTTCCATTCCTTAAACAGTAATGACTTTTAGAGTAGATTAGAGCATATACCTTGCTGATACCATTTCAAAGCTTACATTCCCTGGTCGATAATTTAATGAGTTCGGCATATTATTTCTAGTAGGAAGGATGCATAATCCTTAAAATACAAAAGTATTATAAAGAGCAATCAACGCTCTGCTTGGTATTCCTGAACTATGATTTTGAATAATGGCAAGAATCTTGAAGTATCCTCAACTCCTTAACTTTGAAACTTACACGTTTGAATTATTCACTGCAATATACCTCCTTCCACAATGTAGGGTATCATTAATAGCCAATTTTGACACTATAATTAATCTAGAAGTATATCTCCCTCAAAAACATTATTCAAATTCTAAGGACACAATTTCACATCCATCCATTGTGTTGGAGGTGAATAATGACCATGCTTGATTAACAGGATGATTGTAACTTTCACTAAATTTATCCCTTGTGTTTATCTAACCCATTATGTTGGTAGTATCTTATACCAATGATTGATGTGGGTGATCTAAAGAGTGAATGCATCCATTCAAAGGATTATGCATATTCTAAACTAAAAACTCTTTTCGACTTTGCCTTGGGAATTTGTGTTTAGAGGATCAAAACCCTTGATTTGTTGGAGATTAAGGGAGGAAAATCCTTTGACTTATGAAGTCCAATAACAAAACCTCTTTGTCCCTACAAGATGATCTCATTCAGTTGACTAGGAAAATTAGTGTTAGTACCATACATGTTCAAAGCTAACTACGAAAGTCATAAAATCATGTAAAAAAATCCTAATCACACCAATAAGACCATCAAAACAAAGTGCATAAAATAAATAAAAGAAAACCAAACATTTATTTGATGAAGCCTCATTGTTTCTTCTTTATTCTCTAATATGATGTTGCTCAAATGCTAAAATGACAAAATGACAAAGCAAATGTGAATGGACAGAATGATTGCGAGAATTATTCGAAGTGTGGTTGCGAGAATGAGGCCAAAGAGGCCAATTTATACATTTCAAAATTTGAAACCAATGATTAAGATGAAACACCAATCAACGGTTGTAATCACATGAGGAAACCAAATTTTGGTAAATGACAAATTGAAAAGTGATTTTGGAATTGGAGAAATTAGGGGACATGAAATAGTGGAGAAAGTAGGTGTGAGAAATTAGGGGGAATGTCATGTGAGAAATTTTTGAGATTATGACACAAGAGGAAAAAGTGGGATTAGAGAGAAATTAGGGGGCTTATGACACAAGTTAATAAATGGGGGGATATTAATAATTCAAAATTATTAATTCCCTCACATTTTGGGAAATTGGCCAATTAATTAAAATAATTTAATTAATTATGGTAAAAGGGGATAAAGGGGGGTAAGTAAATATAATTCATTTACCAAGACATGAAACCTTAGGACAAGGGGACAAATTAATGTTTTTTTTTTCTACAGGATTAATCGATTGACATGATCATTTAATCAGACAGGTGATGAAAGACAAAATGATAGGACATGGTGAAATTAGAGGGTGAACGTTAGTAATTAAATACATAGTTTTCATTATTTAATTAATGAAGGAATGACACGAAATCGATGAATAATAAAAATCAAATGCACGACATAGAGGGCATGTAAGAAAGGTAAACCCTAGGCGTTGACCATTTTTTAGTGTCTACATTTTTCTCCTCTTTGAGACAATGCAATTATGAGCATTGTTTCAAAGAAAAAATCAAAAGATCATGCCCCAGTGGACTAAAGGAATAAAGGTAGGACACCCCCTTGAAATATTGGGTGAAATTTTTGACATGAGCACAATTTTTTTTAAATGATTGCAAAGGACTAACAAAAGAAGAGTTAGAAGAAAGTAGAATTTAGACGGAGAACAGTTAGCAATAATGAAAAGTTTCTTTCTTAAGTGCACTTTATCTGTAGAGTTTTATCTAATATGGAAAAATGGATGTAATGCACCATGACATAAAAAGAAAGGGCGATAATACAAGCCCTTTGAGGATAAACAAACACATTGCAAACAAGGAATGTTTCCATCCATCCTGAAGCATTGAACACACTTGCCATAGAACTTCATGAAAAGCACCCCACAAATAGAAGACAAAAACAAAATATCATGAACCATCTCGGTCACTCTCATCACTTGTTCATATCCTTGAGTAGCATAGGAACATGACCAAAGATAAATCAATAAAAGATAAGACTTGTTGAACCAATAAAGTCAACAACCATTCTGATCTTGTTGTCAAAGTTTATATCTAGTTTGATGATGACAATATCTAGTTTCAGAAATGAAGTACCCTATCTAAGACAGATATCGTCTAGTTTCAAGTAT
This sequence comes from Thuja plicata, assembly GCA_018584345.1. NCBI lineage: Eukaryota > Viridiplantae > Streptophyta > Pinopsida > Cupressales > Cupressaceae > Thuja > Thuja plicata. The sequence continues at coordinate 472,332 of MU225334.1, read as the reverse complement.
ATCACGCCTTGTATAAAACAAATGATAGGTTGATACAGGAAATATGGTGTGGATCGATTGATAGGACAAGTTTGATCTGAAGAAGTACTGCTTGGGTCAATCTCTTGGTGTGAGTACTTTTTCCCACAAGGGAAGACCCTTCTAAGAAATAAAAAATTCAGACGCCATTGGCACTTTTCTCTTACACCCAAGATCCTAAAGGAAAAGGGAGAGGATACTAAGCGCAATAGTAGGTCCACCCTATGAAGTGAAAGCACACAAGACAATTCAAACAAATTTTATTAACCTTTAGAAACAAAGTGTGCTCTAAGCTAATAAAAACAAACACGTGATTGTTAAGAATATAACTTCTACATCAACGTCCTACAAGAAACTTGTCAGTAGTTTCAAAGAAAAGTCTTCATCCCACGATCACTAAGGTGTTGTATAGATCATCAATAACACATAAACCCACTAATCTACCAGAAATCAAAAAGTTGAGCAACTGAAATGATGCTTTCAAATAGAAACATGGTTTCACTAGTCAAGTGCACAACAAATCTTTCAAGCATGCAAAAAATTAGTCAATTGCGCAACTTCAGGCCCTAAGCATGCAACATCTTGCATCAAGTGCACAAAAACTTAATCAAGTGTGCAACAAGACTATGCAAGCATGCAAAAATACAGTCAAATGCGCAGAAACAAAAATGGACAACATAATGCCTAATCTAATTAATATATTTGATTGAAACTGATAAATTTACATGGTTTTGATCAATTAGGCCTCCTATTTAGATCTATGTGAAATTTTGTGGTTCATTAAATCCTATAATTAAGCTATCCAAAAAATTGTTGTTCATTTATGCTTCCTAGTTAATCTAGATGAAGGATTGTTGTTAACTCAACCTCCTATTTATGCTAAATGAGAATTTGGATTCATTTTAACCCTTAATGAGAGTGAATGTAATCCATCTCAAACCTTAATTTACAGAATTGATCATCATTACCAACAATTAAAGTTAAAACAACCCTGCATGCAAAAAGTATTAGCAAAATAATATCAAGTGTGCAGATCTAATATCAAATGCATTGAACTATCATCAAGTGTGCAATGAATTATGTCAATGCACGGTAAATTAGGCCAAGTGTACAGAAATAAGGCCCAAGCACACAAAATTGGGTCTCAAGCACGCAGATTTACTGTCAAGTGCGCAGAAAATTGTATCAAGTAGGCAGAAGCTAGATCCATACCTGCAAACACACAAAAACTACAAATTATTCATTAAATATTTGGTTTGTTCATGTTTGGCTCACTAGAATGTCGTCTATAAAAGTTATTATTAGTACTATACATGATCAAAGCTAACTACGAAAGCCATAAAATAAAGTAAACTAGTCCTAATCCCACCAATAAGACCATCAAAAAAATGCATAGGCTAAATAAAAGAAAATCAAATATTTCTTTGATGAAGCCTCGTTGTTACTTCTTTATTCTCTAATATGATGTTGCTCAAATGCTAAAATGCACAAATGACAAAACAAGTGTGAATGGACGGAATGATGGTGAGAATTATTCAAAGAGTATGATTGCAAGCATAAGGCCAAAGAGGCCAATTTATAGATTTTGAAATTTGAAACTGACAATTAAGATCAAAGACCAAACGGCCATAATAGCATGAGGAAACCAAATTTTGGTAAATGGCATATTGAAAAGTGATTTTGGAAATAGAGAAATTAGGGGGAATGACATGTGACAAATTAGTGGGATTATGACACAAGAGGGAAAAGTGGAATTAGAGTGATATTAGGGAGGTTATGGCACAATTTAATAAATGGGGGATTAATAATTTAAAATTATTAATTCCCTCAAATTTTGGGAAGTAAGCCAATTAATTAAAATAATTTAAGTAATTGTGGGAAAGGGGGATAAAAGGGGTTAAATAAATATAATTCATTTAGCAAGACATGAGACCTTAGGACAAGGGGACAAATTAATGATTTTTTGCCCCTAAAGGATTAATCAATTGACATGATCATTTAATCAAATAGGTGATGAAATAAAAATTGATAAGACATGGTGAAATTAGAGGACAAAAATTAGTAATTAATTAAATATTTTTTATTATTGAATTAATGAAAGAATTACATGATGTCGACAAATAATAAAAATCAAATGTGTGACATAGAGGATATGTGTAAAAGGGAAACCCTAGGCGTTAACCGTTTGTTAGTGTCTACATTTTGCCCTGCTTTGAGACAATATGATTATAAGCATTGTTTCAAAGAAAAAATCAAAATATTGTACCTCAGTGGACTAAAGGAATAAAGATAGGATGCTCCCTTGAAAAATTAGGCAAAACTTTTGACATGAGGACAATTTTTTGAAAATGATTGCAAAGGAAGGAAAAAGAAGAGTTAGTATAAAGAAGAATTTTGACAGAGAAGAGTTAATAATTATGAAACCTTGCTTTCATAAGAGTAGTTTTTTTGTAGAGCTTTATTTAATATGGAAAAATAGATGTGGCGCACCACGGCATAGAAAGCCAAGGCGATAATGCAATCCCTTTGCAAAAAAACACACACATTGTAAACAATGAGTGCTTCCATCCATCTTTTGAAGCATTACACACACTTGCCCCAGAACTTCATGAAAAGCACCCCATAAATAGACGACAAAAACAAAAGATCATGAACCATCCCCACCACTCTCGTCACTTGTTGATGAAGGGTACTCCCCTTATTAACCAAACACACACAACACAACAGGGAAATAAATAGAAAATTGCAAGAACAGAAACACTTGCTTTCTATTATCTTCAATGAATTGACATTACAATATTCAGAAAAGTAACATGCTATAGCCACATGGGCATTTTCATTACAATAATCTACAAGACAAAGCCACAATCTACACTTCTGGAAATGGGCCCTGAACCCCCCTTCATCCCTATATAAGTAGCACAATTAACCGCCTTAGAGTATTCTAGAAAGTAAAATTTTCCCATTTTGGCGCCCAGTGGTTCAACTTCCCTCCTTAAGTGAATTTTCACTCTTCCTTTTGTATCGAAACTTGAGTCTTGATGGCACAACTTCTGGAAGCCATAACCTGTGAACTATTGACCTGATTGTCTATTATAACCCCATTTCAGAAACCTCTCGAAGCACTATATGACTAAGATAGAAAAGTGTAGTCCTGGACAAGTTTTGACCCCTTCCAAAGCCTCTAAGGCCTTCAAAATTGAGTTCAAAGTTTTTTTACCACCCCGCCGAAATATAAAATTTCAATATCTTCAAAGCTGGACTTGATCTTGCCATGAAACTTTATCGGCAAGCTTATATATCCAAAATGAACCTCTAAGAAAGTAATTGGGACAATTTGTGCTCAAACAAAAACCTTACTAAAAATAGTAAACTTGCCAAAAAAAAAAAACCTTTCCCAAGGATAGCCCTTATTGGAAAACTAGACAATATTTTTGGGTGATGCAATACTGCTCTTACACCTTGAATGCTCCTACATCATTTGTGGATATCCTTGAGTAGCATAGGAGCATGACCAAAGATAAATCAAATAAAAGATAATACTCATTAAACCAAGCAAGTCAACAACCATTCTGATCTTGTTGTCAAAGTTTATAGTTTGTTTGATGATAATGATGTCCGGTTTCAGAAATGAAGTACCCCATCTAAAATAGATGATGTTTGGTTTCGAGTATACCACACCTTGTATAAGACAAATGATAGTTTGATGAAGGACATATGATATTGATTGATAGGACAAGTTTGATTTGACTGAGAGCTAGCGTAATTAGATAGTTTGTCTATTGATACATGATTTGTTTTTTATTATGGTAAAAGTAGATTTTGAAGGGAATCTGGAACCCTTTACAAAAGATTCAAAGATAGAGAGATAAAGCACAAGACAAAAGAAGATTGTTGGAGGAACAACAAAAAAGCATTATAGGGACTCCTCCAGCAATGTAGACCAAACAGACAACACCAGCAAAAAACACCCGAGATAAAATAACGGCACACAAAAAGCAACGACTGCCAACAAAGGACTTAACCCAACTACTTCATGAACTCAACAGTATCACCCTTCAGCTGAATAAACTGCTGGATAGAATCTATGAGAGTATCAAGCTCTCTACTCTAGTCATCCTTTTTCTTCTTGGTACTGGCATGAGTCCTAGAACCAGGACTCAATACATGATTTGTTAAGCGTGATGTTTGACATATTTTCACATTTGTATCTGCTCAAATGTATGCCTTATTGCAAGGGGGGTTAATAGATGATATGAAAATGACTGATTGTTTTTGGATTTTGATTGTTTTTCCATTTTTAGGGTTTTAGGGATATTTAATTTTTTGTACTTTCTTCAGGACATTTTACAATTCTTTTAGGAGATTATTTAATTTGTAAAAAGAAAATAGGATTTTATTCACTTTTTAGGGATTTTTTCAAGACATTATACAATTTTTAGGATTTTTTCAAAACTTTTTGCACTCTTTAGGATTTTTCCAGGACTTTACAATTTTTAAGATTTTTTCAGGGTGTTATTTGCCTCCAGTGTCTAGCAAGGTAGAGACTAGATGAATGGACAAATAGATTGGTAGATAGATGGACAACGATCACTTATTATGATATGGATAGGACAACAATAGGATATGGATAGGACAAGAAAGATCAATAATGGACAAGATAAGGGATATGGACCGAAGGTTGCGATAAGATAGAATATATGGACTAAAGGGATATGGACAACATGACGCAAATATGATGCAAATGATTATGAAGATCCTTAGCCTTGTTAAGATCAAAGATGGGAAAGGGAAAATGAATGTCGATAGAATAATGGATATGAGGGATGAAAGATTATGGAGGAAATGACAAGGTCATGATATGATAGGATAGCATGGATGAAACCTGCCCACAAGTATGGAACACAAGAAGTTCATGGATTACACATGATTCGTGTTTACCAAGTTTTCATCATAATACTTGCCCAAATTGCTTGTTTGTCAAGTTTTTACTAGTGGAAAAAATATTTCTCTTTACTCTATCCTTCTTTTTTGACATCACCAATACGCCTATTTGCCAGGTTTTCATCAAGGCAACATTTTTTTCTTTTTTTTCTTTTTTCTTTTCTTTACTTTTCCTTTTCTAGAGTTTTTTAAGAAGATAATGGATGCATGATAGGACATAGATGAAGGACTCAAGCATCTTTTTCTTTGGATAGTTCTCTTGAAAGACATGTAATAATAAACCATAACTATTGATGGTATGCTCAAAAACATTGGTAAAGTAAAAAAAAATTGGGAGATGAAATTGGATAAGGATTTAGGCAAAGGATTGGATAGGATGAATGAAATGATGGAAAATAGGTGTTGGATATTGGAGGGAGCGTAGGAAGACTCTATTTTGAGTGGGTGGGAATGTGGACAAGAACACCACTAGAACACACCTTTAGGGTTGATGGAATGATTGAGGACAAGAAAATTTTGGATTTTTGAATTTTAATGGACTAGACGTGGACTTTGGAACATAAGGACCCAAAATGGATTTGGAAGGTGGAAGACATTTAAATGGAGGGATGGCAATTTTGGATGCCAACTTTGATTTTTCATCGGGACATTGTGCTTCAAGGAGCCACTTGGGAATCCACATGGTTTTTTTTATTTTTTATTCGTTTGTGGTTCCTTGGAATGCATTGCTTATACAAGTAACTTGGGAACCCAGATTTATTTTGACTTTTCTTTTTGCTTAATTGGCCTTTGTTTCCTATTGGATTTTTCTTTTTGGATCATATTTTTCTTTGTTTTTACATGTCAAGTAGATGGGACATGTTGATCTTTGACTACATGTGAATCGCTAGACTTACGAATTTTTTGCTTGGCATCAAAATTGCTTGAAAGAGGAATGGGGTTCATAGGTTGATAGGAATTGTATGGATGGAAGGTTCTCAAAGATGTGTGTCTTTGTTGATATTGATTTAAGAAAGGATATGTGAATTGTGATCTAGTGGATGGAGGAATATATGGACCTAAGATGGATGGAAGGGATGAAGGGGAAGGTGTATGTTTGGATTTAGATTTTGCAATGATACCAACTTCTTGAGAATGACAGTCGGAATTTTCCTTGATATGGAAGGGTTTTAATGTGCCTTGTTCATGGAGGCCTAACCCTTGGACTTCATAATGCATGCTTTGACCAATGGGATATTTGCTACAAGACGTGAGTCCATTTTTCGGTATGTATCATATGGAAGAAACGATGGGATTGTGAAGTAAACCAGACTAAATGAAAGTGGAGGAACTCGTTTTCCATGTAAGGGATTCTTGAACAACTTGCATAGAGATGTTGGGATCATGAGGGGGATTGGGAAGAATAGGATCAATGTCAGGATCATTTGGTAGGATAGGATTTTGTTGTGAACATGGAGGATTAGGACATAGAAATGAATGGATGCTAGCATCATGAGGAGGATCTGAAGGGATGGTGGAATCTTGTAATGTATATGAAAGTGAAGGGATACTTTGATCTTGGCTTGGAAGGGAATCATTGGACTCCATTTTAAGGGTGTTTTGCTCTTGACTTTGGATGAAATCATTGGGAAAGATGGAGGGTCGATAGGACTTGGGGGGACATTTTTCTCTTGAGATGAAAGGGGATCATCTTGGATAAGATGAGTAGGGATGGTGGGATCATTGTGAGATTCTAGAAATATTTGATCTTGGTCAACAATTACATTTAATTGTTTATTGTTGGTATCTTGATCTTGATTTGTTTCAGAACTTGTTTCTTCATGCTTTAAATCACCCTCTTGACATGAGATATCATTTTGGATATGAAAGGGGGACTTTGGACAGGATTCAAGTTTTGGCATGATGAAGGTGGACTTTGCATGGGACTTTTTGGAACGGGAGCACATGGTAACATTGGGTCTAGCAAATCTGAAGAATGGAAGGGACTTGTATCATGAAAGGGATTAGCTTGGAAAACTATTATGGATAGCCCTTGGGAGGTTTCATCATTGGATATATCATTTGATGGAGATGGCATAGATTTCTCTTGTGAAGCTTTAGGGGATGGAGGAGTGGTGGGAGATATGGAGGCTTCTTGAGAATCAATTTCTTCATGGGAGGTGGGTGTCTTGTCCGTGTGATTATTTTGGAATGAGTCACTACTAGACACAAGTAACTGATTTTGATCATGCTCGGTAAAAGTTTCTTGTGCATAAACGAGTTATCGAAGAAAAGTCTTAAAGTTTTAGGATGGGATTTTTGTTGCTTGGGTGATCTTGCTTGTGATACCGCATCGATGTTTGCATGTTGAGGTATTGTTAATTCAACTTGTAGTACAATACGTTACTCATCAATTATGCTTGATTGATGTCTAAAGGATGGCATGTTTATAGTTGGACTTGTGTTTGTCTGGGACACCCTTGGTGGTGGATTTGAGAACATAAGAGGACTTTCACTGACATGTGATGTAACCAAAGGCAAAATAATTTGTGACCTTGGTAGGGATTGACTTGTTTGCACAGTTTGCACAAGGGGTTGTGTGATTGCTTGAGGGACACTTGATTGCATTGGAAGGAAAATTGGTTCAAAATTAGGTGGTGGCCCTAATCGAATTATACCAAACCCTAGTTGCAAGGTTTGAATTGAAACTTGGTTGAATGAAGTTTGATTGAATGAAGATTGATTTTGAATTTGGTTGAATGGAGCTTGATTTGGGACTTGATTGAACAAAGTTTGATCTTGGATTTGATTGAATTGGGTTTGATTTGGGATTTGATTGAATGGAGCTTGATTTGGGAATGGATTGAAATTTGTGTATGTTGTTTGATATTGGCTTTTCATGTATATTTTTGAGATAAGAGTTGGTATGTCTATTTTTTAGAGTAGAGCTTGTATGTCTACTTGTCCAAGGTTTTCTTTTGGACATCGAAGTAGTTTGGACATCTCGGTTTGACTCTTTTTCCATCTTTTTCAATTTTTGTTCTAAGATCTCCACTTCTTGAGCTAGTTTTTCCTCTAGTGATAGAGAAATGGGAATGTATTTGTTGGGACATTGTAAGGTTTATCCAAATCTTGAGACATGTATGAGTTCGATTGATGTGATTGATTGTTTGATTGTGATGACATAGTCTCATGAGAGTAGGAAGGTTGATATTGGGGTGATAAACTTTCAATTGGAGGGTCACCTTCGCTATGATACCAGTAAAGCCAAGTCATTATGTTTTTTTTCACTGTGATTAAGGATTGGCAACGAAATTGGGTTGATGCTTTGATTTTGTTGTCTCGTAAAAGCTTAGGATGTTGTTTCAACCATTGTGATATATTCTATTTTTGGATTTTCAAAGTTTATGAATGAAATGATATGTACCTAAAGGAATGACAATGCAACTTAAGGATGACAAGGATTCAATCTATGTTTTGGGTTTTTTGGGGATTTTTGAGATTTTGAAGATGGACAAATGAAACCAAGGATGACAAATGCAACTCTGTTTTTTTGGATTTTGAGATTTTGAAGACTTTGGAAACAGAAGTCTAGAGATGTAACCCTAAGAGACTGAAATGAAGCCAAGACCTTAAAGGACCAAAGGACAAAATGAAAGACAAAGGCCAAAGTTAGACCCGTCACTGGACTGATCAGTTAGAGTTCTATCTTAATGATAATGATAAAAAGGACAAATTTTTGACAAGGTCTACACTTCCTATCAACAACCTTATGACTTTCATTTTGGGGATTTGCAAAGTTTGATTTAGGATCTAACTGCAATCTAAGTATGCAATAGACTAATGTGAGGAGATATGAGTTTGGACTAATCAATTCAATGATAAGGTAATGATGGACTTAGGACCTAGCGAAAATGAGGACTATGAAAAGTTTAATCTAAGGAGACATCTATGTTTTAACATGCAAGGTTGAAACAAGATTCCATAGCTTCTAATACTTTTGATTTCTCGTGTTTTGAAATGTTTTGAGTTTAACAATGTTTGAATTGTTTGGATAGTTGTTTGAGAGTTTGAGTGAATTGTGTTTGGATTGGGAAATTTGTTTGAACACTCACATAAGACAGATCGGACATAATGGTTGTTATTAACTCCAATGAAGTGTGGAGGAACATGAAAGGGGCCACGTGAGCCCAAAGTTTTGATCACTAGTATTGACAAATTGTAAACACTATGAAGGAGAGCACAACCTAGGCTAGAAAGAGTATACTACTTGCTAAATACCCACTTGGATAAATCCATTTATTGAAAAAAAAAAATGGACAAGTAGAGAATCAAGTGTCACTGGCTCCCCTCCACAATAAGGGAATCACTTGACCTCTTACCCAAAGGTCCGGAGATCTTATGAACTAGGGAATTTATGTCTCAACAATGAATAGTATGCGGTAGGCGACTTCAGATGTTCGACCTCCTGCACTAGCAAGCATAAGGTTTTTGGGCTTCTAAAACATTGGTTCATAGTGGGGGAACTTCAGTGGAACTCGACACTCAACCTAGCATCGGTTACTCACTTAAGAGCCTATCCTAGCCGCGTAAGGGGTTTGATATAGCTCACATGAATGTGGGTACTAGAGGAACTGTTGGGTTGATAGTCAAGCTTACCTAGCAATCATGGCTTTAGCCTGACTTATTAATTTATATAGCAAGCTGAAGAAGAACCGCTTGGGTCCTTCTCTTGGGGTGAGTATTTTTTCCCACCAAGGCAAACCCTTCTAAGAAATGAAAAATTTGGGCGTCATTGTCATTTTTCTATTACCCAAGATCTGTAAGGAAAGAGAAGAGGATAGTAAGCGCAATAGTGGGTCCACCCTATGAAGTGCAAGTGCACAAGACAATTCAAACAGAGTTCATTAACCTCTAGAAACGAAGTGTGCTCTAAGCTAATAAAAACAAACACATGATTGTTAAGAACACAACTTCTTCGTCAACATCCTACAAGAAACTTGTTAGTAGTTTCAATGAAAAGCCTTCATCCCATGATCACCAAGCTGTTGCACAGATCATCAGTAACACAGAAACCCACTAATCTACCAGAAATTAGCAGGCTGAGAAACTGAAATGATGCTTTCAAACAGAAACATGGTTTCACCAGTCGAGTGTGCAGCTAATCTTTCAAGCGCGGAAAAAAATCAGTCAAGTGTGCAGCTTCAACCCCGAGCACACAAAAAATTAGAGGATTAATCAATTGACATGATTGTTTAATCAGACAGGTTCAAAGGATTAATCAATTGACATGATTGTTTAATCAGACAGGTGATGAAAGACAAATCGATAGGACATGGTGGAATTAAAGGACGGACATTAGTAATTAATTTAATAGTTTTCATTATTTAATTAATCAAGGAATGACATGGTGCCAAGGAATAATAAAAATCAAACGTGCAACATAGACGACATGTAAAAAAGGGAAGCCTCAGGCATTGACCATTTTTTAGTGTCTACACATTCAAAGATCATGAATGAACTTCGTAATGACAAACCATAGCTTCATCCAATTTGCATGATTTGCAATTGGTAAGACTTCAACTTCAACATGTTTGTATGATTTGCAACAGCTCGTGGGTGTAGACATTGTATTTTCCAGATTGTAGCTGCTCCTGTTGGCAACTGTTGTATTTGTTGCTGTTGTATCAGATCTCGATGCAACCTCAAACTGAATCAATTATAAGAAAAAGTTCCAGAGTTGTCCTTTCATTTGTTTGGCTTCATTTATAATTTGGTTCTGAATCTTGATGATCATTAAATAAAATTTAAGGTTGTGTTAGATTTGGGTAGAATATTAAATCAGAACTATATTTGCTCGAGAAATTTGGGTTTATGTCGAATAGGGTTAAAGTATTTAAATCTAAACAATATTAGTAGAAAGTTTGAATAATATTTGCATTAATATTTAGTTGGGGATGCTAAAGTCTGCAACTAACAATCTACTAAATCTACAGCTGTTTTGACAGGACATTTTGGAGCCAATCCAACTCATACAATTGAAGAACCAAAATAGATGTCTTCAGATGCATTGTAATTTTAAGATTTTTTACAAAGACAAAGGACGTCATAGGCAGTTAACAAGAAAAATAAAGCCAAAAATATACAATTAAACATCTGATGCACTGCTATAGAGGGCAATTGGTTTAGGAATGCAAACAAAAATAAGATGAAGCAACCTTCTGTAAAGGACTGACTATGAAACTGCAAAATATCACAAATTTATCAGTGATACAATGAAGAAGAATCACATAGTAGTTTCTCCATCTCTAGCATAATTCTCGACATTTATCTATCTTCTTTACACAATTTCAAATTCCATTGGAGATTTTAAATGCACCTAGAACGAGGAGGTTCATCATCATAAATCCAATTGCATTCCTTCCAATGATACAGTCATGGTTATCATTGTAAATAAAAAGGCAACAAAATCGAATTTTGGGAATTTCTCAGCAATTGTAAAACTCCAAACCTTTTATACCAAACAAAATTTGTACTTCAGATGCCAATTTTCTCAGCATGATGATCCCCTCAGACCTTTAAGTCTCATCTATGGCACTTGCCTAGGACTCCCTGAAAATGAGGCATGAAATGATGCACTTCATATTACTTTGTGAATATCACTGAGTAAGACATGTTGAAAAGGATGTGGAAAACCAAGGAATAAGTTACAAATAATTACAGAAAATAGAGAAGAAAGGTGGAATGGAAGTCATCTAATGGATAAAGCTTCCAGAAACTCGTCCACATATGCAAGACATGGCCAATGATCTGTCCTGATCCGTACCAAGGTTGAGAAATCAGCTACCTCCATCTTTAATAGTAAGTGGAAGCGAGGGGGCAGAAAAATAAGAATGAAGAAACAACCAATATGTGTCTTAGAAATTTCAACAGAATCATCAATATCAGTAGCATCTAGTAAGTATTTTAGCTGAAGAGGACCTTCTTGACTGAGGCCATGTCCTGGTGAATTAGATATTTCTTCATCAGAAGAATGTGATTTTTCATCCTTCCAGACAACATCCTTAACAATGTTGTTATCCTTTACAATATTGATAAGTTGGTCACCACTTACAGCCACAACAGAAGGACCTAAAAAGTGCCCCACAGAGTCTATTACACGGTCTGATCGAGCTTCTAAAAGCTTGACAGATCCGGTTCCGTGAATTGCAGCAACCCCTTTACCACCTCCAAGTAGGAATGTCTCTCGGCCAATCTTCCCTGGACTTTCACAGGCTTCCCACAATACATTAAACAGGATGAAGTAATAGTCTGCAACTTCTTCCTCTTGGACATCATTTGGAACAGGAGACTTCATAAAGAGGTCTTCTATACCAACTGGAATGCTTTGAAGTTGACCACGAATACTCTGCCCAGCCTCCCCACTCGCCTCAATAAAAACATCAATAAGTGCAGGCACTGGCTCTTTAGGTTCTAATTCAATCATCACCAACTCTTGGAAGCCCTCTTTGTCTTCATCCATAGAGCTCCTCCATGTGGCTCTTTCAATATTGTCTGCAGGTTGTTGATTATCTGCTTCTTTACCTGGTTCTATGATAGATCCATCTTGCACTTGCACCAATTTTAATTTTTCCTCTTCGGATATACCTGAAAAATGTGGCTCATTCTTTCTTGGAGGCTCACCCATAAGAAAAGGAATGTGAACGGATGGGATCGGTCCGTATTGGCTACCAGAAGAAAATTTAATAACAATAGCATAAAGTGCAGGCCATGAATCATCACTATTCAACTGTGGATTGTGAAAAGAATCATCCTGACCTGCTGGAAACCTTCCTTCTGAGTCAAAACTAAGTTTACAGTGTACACTGACCTTAAGGCCCAGCCCATGGCGAACATCTGGAATAGTGGCAAAATGCCTTCGTAAAACTCCTAACATCTCGGATACTTTTGAATCCATAACCCGCAAAGGTTCCATCCCTCTAAAAACTCCATCCCTGACAACATGTTCTCTATCAGCCCCCTCCATTGACTCTGCAATAGCCATTGATGGTTCTTCCAGATTCACATTTTGTACACCTACAGAATCTATGTCTTGATTTACATCCGAATTGACGATAACCAGAGACCATGACTGTTTAACAATAAGAGGAGTGACTCTAGAAAGATGAATGTACGTAGACAAATTTTGCATTACACTCTGTGGTGCCCTTGGAGATGGACTGCGAAAAAAAGAAGAGAGTTGTGGAGCAGAAGAATCGTCAGGCAGCCGATCTCCAAGGCTTAATATATGTCGGAGTTTGTTGCCAGGAATGCAAATAAGCATTCGTAGATAAATCCTGAATAAAATGAAGGTGTAAGTAAGATGATAGATATCAACATCCTCTAAGATGCAAACTGCACCATAACTATGGTCAAGGTAGCGTAAAATAAATTTCTAAGATTAAAATCATGCACTAGAACTCCAAATATAATCATCCTCAACCAGTCTTAGTCTAAAGTTTACTAGCACAATCAGATATAAACTTATACACATTCAAAAAAATTCCATACCTTGCACTGTCACGAATCTCTAAATCTGGAAAAAAGCGACAAAGAAAAGCCAGAAGACGAGATAGGACAAGAAAAACCCTGGAGCTATGATGATGCATGAGCACAGTCCTACAAATTCCGAGCACTTTACTTCCTCGAGACCATGACATGGATAGAGTTTCAGGGTCATATTTATTTACAAGAGTCCCCGCATACAATGTTAATAATTCCAACAAACGGCAAGGAGGAATACAACTACTCTCAGCAATTCTATCAAATATTGGAAAGTAAGCAGACAAGCGACGATCTGGAACCAGCTTTGACAGCAAATACCCATTGAATATTTGGAGAAGACACTCCCCCAAGACCCGATGAGAATCACACTGCAGAAGCCGGTCTATAAGAGAGAGAATATTGGGAACTAACTTCTGAAGCTCCAACGCTGTATTCACCAGTAGACTCTACATGTGCACAAACAAAATCAGTTTAATTGATGTGAACACAAAAATGCCATTTCACACATCTGTACAACTAGTTTCGTTTCATTTGAAACACATATCATAGCATACAATAAGAAAACCAGAAATGAAAAAGGCTAGAATGAATCATGCTTTGCATTAAAACTCACTGAATGAGCTAGTGAAAGAAATAGAAACATGCCTGCAATGTGTCAAAGAGGGGAGACTTCGTGTATAAGCTAATTGTTTCTTCGTCAATTGAAGGATGAGGAATTGCAACTGTCAAGAACCTGTGTAGCATGCGGAAGGCTAATCTTGTCTCTGTGCTCCATGGAGGCAACCATCGGAAAGATGAAACACAAGCGAGGCCATCATTGAAAAGTTTTCCTGCAGTTACATCTCCCACTGCAAAAGAAGTATGGCCTCTTTCTGAGACTGAAAAGTCAAGTGGCCTGTTTGTAGGAAGATGCAATCGCTCTCTCAGAGTGGGATCAAAATTGATTGCACAATATGCAAGGGCATCTAATTTTATTGCTTTCAGTGAAAGTGGATCAAAAACTGGTGGGTATAAGTCAGAGGCTATAAAGACCAATGTAGATCTTTTATTCTTCTGTAATGAAAGGCTCTCCAGTCCTAACATCCAGTGAATAACAAGTAGACGAACAATGAGAGGTTGAGATGCTTCTTTAGATATCAGCACTAAGCGTCTGCAGATGTTTTTGTCTTCTCCATCAAATGCATCCACAAAGTGGGCATATATCATCAAAACAATGTGACACAGTACAGGATCGTATGAATATATCAGACCTGAGAATTGCACCTTCAAGAGTGAAGGTTGGAGCTCTAAAGCAGCTGCAACGTGTATAAGATCTGAGACAAATTCCAGCATCCCACAAGCTGTCAAAATCTGGGGACGCTCTAGCAAAAATGCCACTACCCTGTCAATGGAAAATCTCTACTAATTAAAATTCCCCGACAGTTACTTCAAAATGTACATAACATTGAGAAACTTGGAAAAAGTTTTGCAATAGATTAAAAAAATTAAGAGTTGGATTTTGGTATACTTTTACTAGAGTTCTAAACTTTACCTGTGAAACTCTTTCCGATTAATAGGGGCCAGTTCTCTACAAGGAATTGATGCCCTCTCTTCCCCAGGTGCAGAGGCAGCCAGAAAGGGAGGAACATTGAATGGAACCCACGGTACTGATGTGGACAAGATCGATGTTGCCAACGTGGAAACCCTTCCTGAGGAATTATACATATGACAAGCAAGATTGTGAATAACCATTGTGAGGAGAAGGATATAGCCCTGGGCGGCATGAGTCCTCTCACTCTGGCACAAGAGCAACAAATGCCCTGCATATGCATAAAGCAAGCAAGGGTAAGCCTTCTCCAATTGTCTCAGGCATTCACAGGCTATTGCCCTGGATTGTCGATCAACTCCGTGATTGGGCCTGTCAATGCAGGGATTCAGAAAAATACAGTGCAAAATAGAAGCTGTATAAAAGACATAACATAACCATTCAATCAGTACCAAACAAATTTTTGCTTGTCATCACTACTGCACATAATATCATACTCGTTTTCTCGTCCCGTGTACTTTCCAGGTCCAAATTATCAACTTCTTTGCATGAAACTCCAATTGGACTTATCCTAACTGAAATCCCAAGCCATGTAAACCATAACCGCAAAGCCAGTTCTAACTATTATGAGCCATTGAGCCTGCTAGCTTAGTTATTTTCAATTCCAAAGCAAGACAATACCCATAAGTTCATAACTAATGCTTTCTTTACTTCAACAGACGGCCAAGTTTTTATGAAATTAAAGAGAATTTTGATTGAGCAGATACCAGAATGTGTTGCTATTCACACTAGAACCTCAGACACTGTGAGATCCTTAACAATCCCTCTCAATGCAACAGCTCCCATGAGCACCAATGCTGGGGCAAATGAAGGAGGATGGAAGGAGTAATGACTAACTAAATCTAATTTATCAGATTAGCGTTTTTGGGTACTGTTGTGACCTATTCACATCATTGCCCCAGCAAATGGGGACCCCCTCTTTTTGTTTTGTAGGTTAGTGGTTTGTTTGCTTAGTCCTAGTTTGGCAGTGTTGAGCATCCTAAAGGTGTTGAGCATCCTAAAGGTGCAAGGGGTTTGAAGTTTGGCATTTGGAAAAGGTATAATAGAATTCCTGATCTGCAAGCAAAATTCCAACAAGATTGAAATTTCCGTCCTAGATGAGAGTGTTGTCATGATCTTACATTGATGAACTCCCAACATTCACCCAAAACTTTGTCAAATTCGATTCAAGGAAAGGGCATCGTTTGAAGTTTAAGTTCTGATTATTCAGAAAAGGGTTGGAAATCTGATATGGGATTAAACAAGGGGACAAAATTCACACCTCAAGATGGAATTCAAAGAACAAGTTGTACAAGGAAAATGAACAAGTCTACAAATGGAGAAGATTATCACAATCTTGAATTTCCTTCAGAAATCCAGGATCAATTAGAATGATCCAACTACATGAAAGACCTCATCACTTCTAAAAGATCAAGGCAAGATAAAATTCAAGTAATTCAAGATGAATTTCAAAAGATGGAGAAAAATTATGAAGATGAAGCAATTTGGGAATATGAGACATCACAATTAATCGAAGGCTTGAAAATGTTAAGTATCAAGAGATATTGCTTGAGATCCAGAGACTTCTTTATGGTGATGGAAAAGTGGAATTGAAACAAAGATTGCAAGATAATGCCGAGGTGGCACCCACTCATCCCCAACCAATCACAGGATTCTAATTTCACATGTCCAAGTTCATCCAATCAAGTTGTTCCAAGTTGGCATGTGGAGTGCATTTAATGTATTTCCCTTAATGAATTTTCTTATTGGTCAATCCTCAATGGATATGTATGCCCATGAGGCAAGGAATTTTCTCATTGGCCCATAGATCGGTGCCTTATTGCAATTGGTCAACATTTAATGCTTGATAGCAGTGGTTGTAACAAACCCTAATTAGGGTTATGTAGATTAATTTGAGTCGTTGATCTCAAATCAATCTCAGTCGTTCATTGTACTTGAGCTCCCTATATAAGGTTTGCTCAAATCATTTGTAAGGGGGAGAATTGATGAAATTGTTGCCAACTGCAAAGATTTCTGATTTATTGTTGATTTCATGGTGAATACTTGTGATATTTTGGAAGTGTTGCACGGTTTCTCTCTTCTCACTTAGAATAGGATTCACTTAGGTTAAATTTGCTTAAGTTTTAAAAGCGATTTTAGTAGTTGGATAGATGATGAAAGATATTGTTGTCGTTGAAATCATGGTGAAACTAGTGTTCATACATTTTGGTACTTGTTGACTGCAAGTAATAGTGTAAAGTTGGTTTGAACCCCTTTGCAAGCACTTCACTTCAATTACTTGATGTTCATTGATTTGCATAGTTTATGGTTTTGATGACCATAAGTGGTTTGAAAATTATACTCGCAACTTACAAGATTGCACCCTCCTTAGCATAGTTGACTTGGTGAAGCAAGGACTAGTTTGGTCTCACCACAACTTCAACATTGTCTTGCATTAGGAGTAGATATAGAAGTAGCTTAGATCTTTGAGCCCTCATCGATTTGCATTTTATCAAATCATTGTTAGGATTAGTTGAAGAGCTCAATTGACATATCATTCGCATTCAAGAAGTTGATAGACCCTCCACAAAGAAGCTAATGTAAGTCCCCTTCCAATAACCAGCATACATCAAGCCAAATGAGCTCATATCCACATTAAAGTTGCAAGTTCACAGTTGGAACCTTGGAATCACCCCTATGATCTTCTCTACAATCTTAGCATATGTGGTGTCTTTCTTCAAGAGAGGATAGAGTGTCTTTGGCAGTTTATTCTGTGTGGGTGTGGTCAGAAAACACCCATCAACAGGTACAGGCAGTGCTTCTTCAAATTTCAGAGACAAATGGATATGGGGACCAAGCTTCGGGGATGGTAAAACAAGAATCATATTTTGGGGATGGCAGGACAGCTATTAAATCACTATTAAAACTAATATTTTATTTATAAATAAAAAATAAATAATAAAATTTATTTTAAAAATTTAAACTTAACCAAACCCAGGAAACAGATAAATATATATGATATAGTAATATACCATATTTTTCAATCACCATCAATGAAGAAATTATCCTCATACAACAGTAATAATGTGGGAGTTCATACAGTTCAGCTTCAGGATGGTGCACTTAAAAAGCACATGACCATATTCAAACATGAAATCGTCATCGACAGAAAGACTAGAGGCTACAAACTTATTGTCTGAAATTTCAAATTTCTTAAATTAGAAGCATAAAACTGTATGTGTTACAGTTGACCAATCACCATCAAAGTGTCATTCACATGACTAGAATTGTATAAGATTCCAGTGTCCTACAAATTAATGTCTACTTTTAGAAATGTATATATAACACAAAGATTAACAGATATATGATTTCAGTGCCACTAAAATGTGAAATGTCACTTCCACGCCATTGAGCATTTGATGAAATCTCACTTATTTATTTCAGTGTAATTCCCGTCTTTCCTTTGAAAAGTGTTTTTTAAACTGTATTTTAACAGCAGACCACCAAGGGCATCCTGACATCACTGAGACACTCAACATGCCCCTTGGAGCCAGGGATTGGAAACATCTCCAGACGCATCCCCATATTTTACTGTTTTGGCCCTTGGGGAACCAGGTGGGGATGCTTTGTGCCCATTCCCAAGCTCCCAAAACATCCCTGCTTCCAGGGATTGGTTGAGAGCCCTGGGGTTGACCTGAGTATAAGGTATAAGCTCCAAATTTTGGTTCACCTTGGTTTCAGTTAATTGCCCATTATTGGGATAGATGTTGCTACTGAGCTATATCAAGGCATAGTGTTCAGTGTAATTTCAAGGATTTATAAGTTTAGTAAATATCCTCATTAATATGAAATGATTTTAGCCTTTATTATTACACTAGTAAACATTATCACAAGAAATTTGATTTACCAATCTGCGTGTTCAAGCAGGATGTAAATGATGTCTATGTTGGGAGAAGTGTTATAAACCTTCATACATTATTTAATATTTGTAAGTTCTCTTCCACCTAGAGTGGGATGCCACACTTTGGGTAGAGCAATATTTTTTCGAAACCCATCTATACATTGGTAAAAGGTATTTAATGCTTTGGGGGAGGGAGTTGGGATCACATAAAGACAGGTCATCTCAAACTCAAGAATCAAATTAAAGGTCGTATAATAAAAAATTAAATTATAAAATATAAAAATAGTAATACCCATAGTTGCCAAAAAACAAAATATTAATATTACCTTGCAATTTGCAAAAATGAAAAGATTCGTAAATTCATAATTCAATGATTTGTCAAATGTCAATACACAATGAAAATTACAAACAATATTTAATAATTTTCATATTGTTCTTCATCAAGAGCATCAAAGTCAGCATTTGATTCAATTTTAATTCAACCACAATCAACTATGCCACTCCCACTAGCCACGTCATACGCAAAAGCTGCCTCATCTATAGAAACTCCGGCAAGTTGTGCAACTATAGCATCTAAATTGGGACACTCGGGAGCTAAATCCCAATTCCTTCTCACCCCCATTCTAAAAAGATCCATTATGTGACAAGAGATGCAAGTTGGAGTGCACAAAGGCCAAATACTCATTGTGTTTTTGCACCCAATCGGTTGAACTCGACTGAGTGGATGACAGAGTATGTACTCTAATTCCACTCAGCCGGAGAAAAGCTCACAACCTATTGAATTTTCATACAAAATTTTGCAATCACAAAACATGAATTATAAATATGAATTTATAAATATATACAAGCAAAAAATTAAGAAATTTAAAATATAAGATGTGTAGTTGAGAAAGACCTCTTATTGCAAGATATTGCAAGTGAAGAGCCTTGGCCATGTATGTACCACCATTCATGAGCATCATTTTTGTACTTGTCTCAAAGAACACAAACATCATAATTCTGTGAAGATATGAAGTGACCAAACTCACCCTAGACAAAATTCTATATATCTACATCTAGGAATATTATTGTGAATGCAATCTTGTAGCCAACAACAACCTCTTCATCTTTATATAGCGTCATCCTCTTCAACAAAGAAAATATCTCTGAGCTACAATATTTTGGAGACAAAGCAAAATGCTACGAAATGCAAGGGTGTGGTTATTGTGTTGCAAGGTCAACAATGATCTTTTGCATACTTCTTAGAAATATTTCCATGTGATCATGCTTCTTAGCTTCTATTGTTGTCATTTTTTCAACCGTGGAGTCCATGCCATCATAAATTTCACCCAAACATGGATGACTTGTATCAACATACCTAATTATGATTTGAGGGAGATTGACTGGAGAAGATTGGATGAGTTCGTTGCAGATTTTGGGGCAGATTTACATCCTTCTTGCTAGCTGTACTTTTTCCTTGCTGGTTGTACAGCCCTGTTGGAGACGTGGGTGCTCTGTGAAGGGAGCACCTAGGTTTTGGACTGGATTTGTCGCTGATTGGGGTCACTAGGCCTGCACATCACTGAGTTTTTTATGGATATGTTCTGAAACATTGTATTTGGAAGTATTTTTCTGTTATTTCAATGCTGCAAATGAGTTTATTGTGAAAACAATTTATGCATCTCCATCTACTTCTCTAAAACAATTCAAAATAGAAAACTCAAACAAAAAAAACAAAGGTGCATATTACTGAAGCTTCAAAGAGTAAATTCAAATGTAGGTCTAAGAGAGGGGTCAATGGTGATTGACTGTGCTATCGAATTGGACAAGAACACTACTTTTGGCAGTTGGAGGACAATAGGGCAATGATTGAGAAGGTTAACACTTTTGACACCATCATGGATGGTTCAACTAAGAACTATCCAACCATGCATCCAATACAACAAATGCTCAATAGATTCAAACAACCAAAATGAAATGACACAAGAAATTAACAGGTAGTAATTTTATTGATCAGTCATCTAAATCATAACGCCAGTCTTTGCTAACGGGCTTACAACAAAACAGGACCTCAGTCACCAACTACAGTGAATTATAGGTACAATAAATGTGTGGATCTTCAATTACAATCTTCTAAGTTGATATTCAGTGATTTAATGTTCTTAGGTCTTTAATTCTCTTGATGCATTATTGAACTCTTATGATTTCTTCCTTAACGTATAATGGCACTTTCCAATGTAGAATGAATGACGATTTAAAGCAAGTGCTATCAAGTAAGATGTTATGTGCTAACCATAGTTCCATGACTCGGACTCGCCTATGACTCGGCAAGGTCGACTCGACCCGTGACTCGGCAACGACTCGGCTATGACTCGGCAAAATGAAAAAACAGAGATTTTTTACGATTTAAAACTTGTTTCATGCACATTATTGAATAAAGCTTAAAGACACTATGACATCATCAAATAGAAGCTAATTTGATCACAAACATAAACATACATCCATCACATAAGTACAAACACAAATTGCAACTGAAGAAAATAGAAAACATAGATATGCAGAATTATAAATATTGTCAAATGTATATAAAATCCATGACATCAAATGTTCCCAAACATATGAGTAAACAAAAACAAGTCTATGGCTCAGGCTCCAGCTCACCCTCAACCTCAACCTCAGAGTAATTTGTCTGCCTCCTACAAATGCGTCTGAGGTAGATCCTAGATGACTGACAAGCCATAGTCTCTGCCTGTGAGGTGCCACTTTGATCAACATCAGCTACATGGGCAGCTGATCGTGCTCTATCCTCCTCTGCCATAGCCACAACCTCAGCCTCTATGTCTGCCTGGTCAACCCACTCATGGTCCTTGTTGTGAGGTTTTCACACCATCGCCCCATTGCAAATGGGGACCCCCTTTTTTGCTTTGGTTATAGGAGTAGTGGCCTTAGGTAGTCTTTGTTGGTGGCAGTTTTTAGGTCCCTAGGTCTGGCAAGTGAGGTTTGGGTGATTTTGGCCTCCTGGGAAGTCATGTTTGTCTGGGATATGGGCAAGAGCTAAGCTAAATCTGTCATGGGGATGGATTCGAAACCAAGTGATTTGTGATGGAATGAGTTAAAACCCTTTGAGAATCTTTGTTCCAACTTCAGTTTGACCTTAGAAAGCCAGGACAGATTATGGGAGGCAACCCTGCTGAAGTCCTGTTGAATCCTGAAATTTGGCCAAGTTTGGAATTTTTCGAAAACCCCCAAAAACTAGAATCTGCATCTTAACTCCTATGAAGCTGGAACCTATCTCAAACATCCTAAAAGTATTTATAAAAATATAACTTAAAGTATAAGAAATTAAATAAATCAGACTTATACTTAAATGTTATATTTGCATAAATCCTCTCGCCCCTAAACCCTGAATTGAAAAATTGGCTAAGTATAAAAAAATATATGAAAAAGTATTTTTTTATGTGCAGTTTGTGACTGCCGTCAGTCGGGTCATAGCACACGAACCCAGCGGGTCATGGCATGACCCGTTGACTCTGCGAGTCATGCGGGTCATGACCCATGACCCGGCGGGTCATGCTGGCGGGTCATGAAAACCTAGCCAGCTCAACTCGACTCGCGGGTTGTCAAAACTCGCACAACCCGCGGCGAGTTATGGAACATTGGTGCTAACTGGCAACATGATACTTTGCTCATGCATATGGAAAATTGTATAAAACCCACCTTAGATAAATGCAAATGATGTAATAATTGAAAATCAATGTGGTCATAAACAATAACCTCCCTTGGATCAATAAATTTGTATACATCTTCAAATGTTGCACGAAATTCAAATGATTATCGCACAATTCACTCAGGTCCTTATGGAGGTTAAAAAGTTACATCACATTAACTAATATTTAAATTACCTAGGAATGTTGTGGTATTCTAAAATATTATGCGTTGAATCTCTAGTATCAAGTTGGAGGCTTTGGGATCAATACGCAGTGCCAAACAGCAAGATATCATCTGAAAAAAGATGTGTTCAAATAATGAGTAAAACAAGAATGTGCCTCTCTTGGTTAAGAATTGGCTTCAAAGTAAAAGAATGATGACTATGACCTTATTTGGAAAGCTATAAAACAAAACAAACGTGAATGAAAATATTTTTGGATGATGCAAGATTGCTCTTACACCCTAGATGCTCCTACAATAGCAACTTGCTTAACTCAAAAGTGAGACCCTCTCTTTGGGGCAGCTAAAGGAAAAACCAAAAGGTTTCACCTAAGCCCTACATATCAATTGAGTCTTCAGTTGGCGTCCCTTTCCATTTAATCAAATACTCCTCGGACATCCTTGTGTGGTTACTAACTTTTCTATCTAGCGTCACTTCAAACCCTTTAGTTTGTTCTGGCATATATTTCTTCAATTCATCTCTATATTTTCTTCTTTCAACTCTCCCTCATAACAATCATACAAATCAATTATACTAAATACTAGTGACTGTAATAATAGAAATTGCACATTTTGCAACATCTTTATCATGTTTTGAACTCATTTTAGGTGTTACCACTTATTTTCCCCATTAGCCCCTTTCTAGCCCTTGTTTCCCCTTTGTCTAGCTATGTGTTTTCCTTTTCCACACCTAGCCTATTCCTATTGAGCCTTTTGTTTTCCCTATGTGCTTTTGAGGCCCCTTCTCACTGTTTTGTACCCTTGGCTAACCATTATTCTTATCATTCCCATTTCACCCTTATCCCACCTACTTAGCATTTAATTTTTGTATCAAATTATCGATGTGTTTTTACCACTCTTTTGTTCCTTATTTATTGCATCCCGTGAGTTATTTTTGCATAAAACTACTTGATTTGGCCTATTTTCCCCCTCTTTTTCCTTCCTTAATGACTTTGAGGACCCTAGCATTAAATGCTAGGAAGAACCCCTCTAAGGTACATCTGCCCCTAAGGAGGCAGCCTTGGTAAGTGTGCCAATTGGTCCTGTATTTCATTGGCTGATTATGAAGCTCAAATCATTCCATTTCTAGT
>MU225334.1:414856-447828 GCA_018584345.1 Thuja plicata | reverse complement strand
GTAAGTGTGCCAATTGGTCCTGTATTTCATTGGCTGATTATGAAGCTCAAATCATTCCATTTCTAGTGGTAGCTTTTCCAAAAACATTAGTAGAGCCTTTGAAAAATCTATGAATAGAAGCCTTCCCTTAATCAATCTATGAATAGAAGCCTTCCCCTAACCATTTGATCCATCCCCAATAAAATTTCCTATTGTGTGTTACCATTTTGTTGAAGCTTGGAGTCCTTGCTATGGAGCTTGATTTGGAGTGCTTGAAGTGTAGTTCTTGTCCTTTCATAGTTCCTCTTCCTTCCTTACCCTATGTTATGTTGTTGTTTTCTTCCCTTCCATTGCCACATAATCTATTTTTTCTCCCCATTTCTACACACAAAACCTCTTCCATCATTCCAAGCCTTTCTTTTGATTTCTGTAACCCTTTTTATGCATCTACTTTACTTTTTCCTTTATATTTTCATGATATAGGGCATAGCTACACAAACCTGATGAATCATTAAGTACTCGCAAGCTTTTTTTCCTACCACGAGTACTCACAAAGTAAGCTCACTAGATTTAAAGCTATCAGATAGGACCATAGAAATAGCCATTGCTCCCAATTTGACAACAAAATCTGATGTAGATACACAAGGCATCCTAGGCTCTAGTCATGGTGCACACATACATGGCACATCCATCTCATCTAACTTAAGTTGAGCTTATTCACAAAGGTTTTTTGTCCCTAGAAATGCACCTAGAGCACAACCTTAATTGGAAGCTTCAAGGTGGTGCAAGGAGGCACACAGAAGCAAAAGCATGCACAATTTTTGGTATTACAACAACCTTCCCTTCAATGTGGCAAGAAGTCCATATTGGAAGTATTTGTAGACAACATTGACAGTTACAAGGAAAGGGTACAAAGCCCCCTCTCCAAAAGAGTTAAGTAGCAAGTTGCTCCAAGATGCTATTGTAAATGCAAACCAAATTATAAAAGATCAAAAGAAGCAATGGAAAGAATTTGGACTCTCAATTATTTCAAATGAGTGAGCAAATAAAAGGAACAATGGAAAGCTTGGAAAGAATTTGGACCCTCATCAATTCTTTAATGCCTTCAAATGATAAGTTATTTTCCTTGATGTCAATGATGCCTCCAACAAAATAAAAATGCAAAAAAAATTGAGCTTAATGTTGGAGAAGGTTGTTTTAGAAGTGGGCATACAAAATGTTGTCCAAGTTGCTTGGTTGTTGGAAGATTGCTTCAAGAGAGGCATCTAAGGTTTTTTTGGTCCCTTGTGCAACTTATTGCCTTCACCTTCTTTTGCAGAACAAAGGCGAAATTGATTGGGAGAGATCACTTGTAGAAAATGCAAGAAATATAACAACATAAAATAATAACTCAAGGGTTCTTAGCTCGATGAGAGATCATACCAAGGGGAATGAGCTTGTACAATCATTGCTACAAGGTTTGCAACTAATTTTCTAATGTTGCAAAGTATTTCTCGTTTATTGACTCCCTTGAAGTAGATGTGTGAGTCAAGCATGGCTAAACTCAAGCTATTCAAATAAGGCTGACATAGAGAGGATCACAAAAACAGTATTATTTGTGTAATTGCAAGGAGACTCTAGAGATTGTCAAGACAACTTCCAACTTTAATTTGAAATTCAAATTGATTCCTTTAATTTAAACTTTACAAATATTTATTTTCACTATAAATACTAAGTTGTAACTTAAATTTGTTTGCACTTTGTAAGTACCTTTAGTGAGGGTTTTGTGCTTAGAGGACGGGTTGAAAAACTCCATGGGATATATTTCAGAGGCCATGGATAGAGCCAAAGGGGCCATCTATAACTATTACTAGGGGATGCAAGTAGATTTGCCCCTAATTGGGAGATCAATTATTGGAAGTAGAACAACCAACTCCACCAACCCATTCATACAATGGAGTACTATTTGAACCCCACGTTTTTCTTCTCCAATAGCTTAGCAAATCCTAATGAGCAAGCATAATGGGCACCCCCTGATTTATTTGGTTTTATGCTTTTACAAAAAAAACACGTGCAAGAACTAAGCAGGAGGGATTCTAATGTTAGCTTCAGATACATGCAATTAATGTGAAGCTCTTAACAGGAAAAACACTAAGGTGGGGGTAACCCACTCCACCAAATCAGAACCAAATCAAAACTATGAATAGGAAATTTAAGAGAACTAAATGCAGATTTGTAAGAAGAAGCTGAGTCTAATCTCTGAAGTGGGTGTAATACGCTCCACTAAAGAAATTACATAACAATAGGAAATATAAGAAAATGCATTAATGATGTGCAACACTTCAGACATTTGTTTTTTCCCATGCAATATCCAAAAAAAATTATCACTGAAATCAGAATTTTAATAATCAAAATCAGACCTAGAAAAATGCCCTTCAAATAATGCTTAATAAGTTATCCATGTTCAGTCTTCATTTACCAGAAATAACATCAGCAAACCTCTAATTTCTGGAGATGATGTTAAGGACCTCCAAACTCACAACATTCAGACCCTTTAAGCTGCCAGCGACTTCCAGAAATCTGTAAATGTAGATCAGATCCCTGAAAATGGTGTTTGAACACTCATAAACTGATGTCCCTTTCATCCTCAAACCAGCAGATCGTTCTTCCTGGAATCACTCCAACAGCACTTTGTTACGTTGCCAAACTCAAGATGAGATAATGAGAGCCAAAGGTGAGCTTTTAAAGAATGAAAGAGAAGATTAGGGCAACATGAATTTCAAAATCCCTTCCCCTCCAAAACTCACGCCCCCCTTTGAGTTTTCTTATAAATATATTTTAATCTCTTATATCTCCCCCTTCTAGTCGCCCATCCTCCTTGCCCTTATAAATACTTACTTTTTAAAAAATATTTTTCCCTTATGCGTCCATTTTTCCAAGGCATGCATTAGCCTTGAATCAAGAAAATACATGGCCCCCTTTTAAAAACATCGATGTCTATCTAGGACATGGGGTCCTTTTCTGAAAGGCTTAAAAAGTAACATTATAAAAGATTAAAAAGCCCATCAATCAAATATCTCTTCAAACCTTCAAACTCACCAAAGATATTAATAGAAGCTCTGCCTTATTGAAGACTCGTGACCCACTGACTTACTATAAATAGTAAGTACCCAAAATAGCTCCCTACTAAAAATAGAAACCTCTGCCAGAAAGCTCGAAAAACTCCTGCACTAACTCAACCAGGACGCAAATTCCCTTAACCCACATCACTTAGCCTATCAGTACTCAAAAATAGGCTAATGGACTATCTAACTAATCAGGTGCAAACATGGGACATTACATTCCTCCCTCACCAAGATTGGTTTTCCTCAAGTAATCGCAACTCTGGATGTTGCAATATTTGCTCATTCTCCTATGTAGCATCCTCCACTAGTAAGTTCTTCCACTTCACTAGATACTCAGTGATAACTCTTCTCCTAACAGTCTACTACCTAAAATCAATCACTACCTCTGATATTAGTATAAGTTTGTCTTCCTCATCCAAAGGAGGCAACCCGGTTGAGGGTACTACATTATGCCGAGTGCCTTTTTAAGGTGAGACACATGGAAGACATTATGCACTTTGCTGCTAGCTGGTAACTCTAAGTCATAGGCAGCCTCTCCAACCCTACTAACAATTTTGAATGGTCCGTAAAATATAGTCTTAAGCTTCTTAGCTCCACTCCTCTTGAGAATAGACTGTCTATAAGGCTACAATCTCAAATATACCATGTCTCCTACCTCAAATTCTCGTTCAGATCAGCATACAACTTTTGCTGATTCTATGCATGTTGTATGTTATCCCTTAGAGATCTCATAATATCTTGGCTCTCCTATAGAAAATCTCTAGCTCTACGCACTTTACTATTTCCAAATAATAAATCAATGAATTTGGAAGCCTAATATCCATACAAAGCCATGAAAGAAGACATCTTGATGGACATGTGATAGGTGGAGTTTTAGCAATACTACCCCAAATGCAACCACCTAACCCACGCTTTATGTTGTTCTAAAACATAGTTGTGTAAGTAATCTTCCACATTGACTATCTCTGTCTAACCATCCGTCTGAGGATGGTAACTAGTGCTAAGAGTTAACTCGGTGTCACATAACTTGAACAACTCCTGCCAAAACAAGCTCATGAACTTGTTGTCCCTGTCACTAATGATAGTCTAGTGTTCCATGAAGTCTAAATATTTCCCTGAAGAATAAATTTGCCACCTGTATTGTTGTATACCTTGCTGAAATAGCAAAGAAATGAGCAAACTTTCTCAATTTGTCCACTAATATACATACAATCCTTCCCTTGCACCTTGGGAAGCCCTCTGATGAAATCCATTGAAACACTCTTCCAAATCCTGAGTAGGAATTGGTAGGGGCTGAAGTAAACCAGCTGGGTAAGTATGTTCATTTTAATTTTGTTGGCACATACTACATTCACGAACATACTTTAGAATATCATCTTTCATCCCTTTCCATGAGAACCTCCCACAAATCTGCTTATAGGACTTGTAATAACCAAGATGACCAGTTGCTGGATTGTCATGAAATGTTTTAAAAATCTGCTCCTTAAACTTACTTCAAGGCACCGGTAATGTCCTCCCTTTATAGTAAATGATCCCCTCTTACCTCATATTTGTTGTCCAGAAGAGAACCATCAAGAATATTGTTTGAAAGTGGACTATTGGCATATTCAGCCTATATTTTCTCCCCCCAACCTGCTGTTAT
Source organism: Thuja plicata (assembly GCA_018584345.1). Lineage (NCBI taxonomy): Eukaryota > Viridiplantae > Streptophyta > Pinopsida > Cupressales > Cupressaceae > Thuja > Thuja plicata. The sequence goes on along the minus strand of MU225334.1, from coordinate 443,103 downwards.
CTCTGAAATTGCAAACAAATGTGGCCTTCTTGACAACACATCAGCCACTATGTTCTTTTTTCCCTTGACATATTCAATGTCAAAGTCATAGGGTTAGAGCTTACTCGCCTACTTTTGTTGCCACTCATTAAGATCTCTCTAATTAAGAAAGTATTTGAGCCTATTATGATTTGTTTTGACTATAAACCTTCCACCAACAAGATACTGTCTGAACTTGCTCAAGGCATGCATTATTGCTAACATCTCTTTGTCATAAATGGAATACCCCTTTTCAGCTCCTCTTAACTTTCTACTTTCATAAGCAATTGGACGTTTGTTATGCATTAGGACAGCTCCAATACCTTCACCTGAGGCGTCACATTCCAACTCAAATAGCTTAGAGAAGTCAGGAATGGCTAAAACAGGGCATGTGCTCATCAATTGCTTGAACTGATCAAAGGTTTGTTGTGTTGTTTTGGACCAAAAGAAATCTCCCTTTTTAGTCAAATCTGTAAGTGGGGCAGCAACCTATGAAAATCCTTTAACAACCTCCTATAGAAACCACACAATCCAAAAAAACCCTTCAACTGAGTGAGGTTGGTAGGTGGAGGCCAATCAAGTATAGCTTTGATTTTCTCAAGATTTACACAAACTCCATTATCGTTGATTATGTGCCCAAGATACAATAATTCAATCATTCCAAACTCACACTTTGACTCTTTAGCAAACAAGGACTCGCTCTCCAAAATCCCTAACACTTCATCCAAATGCCTCAAATACTCTTCCCATGACCTGCCGTAAATAAGTATATCATCAAAGAAAATCAACACAAACTTGCGCAGCTGATTTCTAAACACCTTATTCATGCAAGGCTGAAAGGTAGCAAGTGCATTTGTCAAACCAAAAGGCATGACAAAACACTTAAAATTGTCAAAGTGACATCTGCATGTTTTTTCTATGTCCTCTCTAACCCTGATTTGGTGATAACCGGATTTCAAGTCTATTTTAAAAAAATAAACTGCCCCGTGCAACTCATCAATAAGCTCATCTAAGCACAAAATCAGATACATGTTCTTAATAGTCTTCTTGTTCAATGCCCTGTAATCAATGCACATGCTTCACTAACACAACAACAGAAGCAAAAGGGCTCTTGCTCGGCCTAATATGTCCCACCTGTAAGAGCTCCTTAATAGCCTTCTCAGTTTCATCTTTGAGTCTCTTAGGGTCCCTATATGGAGTAGTTATAACAAGTTTGGCTCCTATTGTGAGGTTTTCACACCATCGCCCCATTGCAAATGGGGACCCGCTCTTTTTGCTTTGGCAATAGGAGTAGTGGTCTTAGTTGCCCTTAATTGGTAGCAATTCCAGAGTCTACCAAACAGTGAGATGAGTTTGAACAACTTTCACCCACTTACGGGTCAGGCCAAATGAAGAGATGAGGGTAGGGTTGTGAGAAGTTCAACACTTTATCAAGTGTCAAGCAAGATTGAGTTAGAGGTCTAGGACTCGGGAAGACGATAGCAAGCCCGGATTGGAGTCCAAGTTTCATCACTAGAGAGAATGTAAGCCTAGTTGGAGGAATAAGAATTTCAAACCAAGAAAAAGAGGGAATGGACCTAGGAACTTTGAAAGTAAGATGAGAAGGAAGAGAATAAAGTCAAGGTAAAGATGCAAGGTGAAGTTTCAACTTAGAAGTAAATTTGAACATCAAAGGTATGAACTTTTTGAAGGATTTTGTGAGGAAGAAATGAGAAGAAAACCAAGTGAGAAAGAAATGAAGTCACAAAAGACAAGGGGAAACTAGTGTCTGGGCGTGAAGGAACAAGAGAGCCTGGACATGGAATGGTTGAAATCCAGCCACCTCATGTCCAAACTTGGACACAGGTAGGTCAAATTCTGACAACCCCATGTCCACATTTGTGGCGACAACCCTCAAATTTATGCCCCTTGATATTGAAGGAACTTTTATTTTGTTCAACTTCTAGTATTGGAATATGATTGATTCAAGGTTTAATCAAGTTTTTCTTTGATTTGAGTGAGCAAAGGATCAACTTGTCAATGAAAACGCCATGATTAGGACTGCCATCAAGAATAAAAACACCATTACGTTCAACATTTCAAAGAGAAGTTAAGATCCAATTCATCACAACTTAGAAGTTGAGTGGAAAATGAAGAAAGGAAGTTTAAGACAAGTCATGTTGAGGGCAAGGAAAACAAGTCTATGTTGAACCCAAAGATGGCTGGACTTGGAGTGGTCATATCCCAACCACCCTGTTGTGAGGTTTTCACACCATTGCCCCATTGCAAATGGGAACCCCCTTTTTTTGCTTTAGCAGTAGGAGTAGGTGGTCTTAGCTAGGTTTAGTTGGCAACATTTTCAAGTCTCCAAGTCGAGGAAGTGAGTTTGAGCAATTGTTCTGCTGGGATATCAAGTTTGTCCGGGATGTAAGTGGGAGTTAGGCTAAGTCTATCGGGGATATGGGGTTGAAATCAAAGGATTTGGGATGAAATGAGTTAAAACCTTTAGAAAATCCTTGTTCCAGATTCAATTAAACCTTAGAAATTCAGGAGAGGTTGTGGGAGGTTAGAATATTGAAGGCATGTTGAGCCCTGAAATTTTAATTAAGTCTGAAATTTTTTAAAAACCCCCCAAATCTAGAATTTGCATCTTAACTCCTATGTGGTTGAAGAAACCTATCTCAAACATCCTGACAGTATTTATACAAATATAACTTAAAGTATAAGAAAGTCTTTCTTATACTTAAATGTCTATTTGTATAAATCCACCCACCTCCTGAGAGAAAAAATGACTAAGTCTAATGAAGAGAGCTAGAGGTGGCGGAATTCCTCTAATCAGAGGAATCCTGCCGTTGAAATTCCTCAACTCCAAGAAATTCTGCCCTATATAAGGTTCATTCAGGGACTTGACAACCGACAATCAATCGTGAAAGAGTAGCGATAGGAGTGGCAAACGGATTAACAAGGAGGCAAGTAAGTTGGAGGCATTTTGGTTGAACGAAGACAATGAGAGGTAGGTCGGGATTCCTCACACTTGAGGAATCCCGCCATCAAATTCCTCATAACCACGAAATTCTGCCCAGCGTGAAACATTGATGGTGACTATCCAACCCATGAATATAGACAAACAAAGGTTGTGTAGGAGGACTTTGTACATACTAAAGCATGGCGAGATTTCTCTAACTTGAGGAATTCCGCCTCAATTAATCCCTCCCCCCAATGCAATTTGACCAACCTTTGAGCATAGATGGATGGAGACAAAGTAGAATGATTTCATGCATATAGTAAGTGGCCTCTATATCCAATTTCAAATTTTGTGGCCTCCATATCAAGTCAGTCTGGTTGTTTCGGAATGCATTTAATCCAAACGTTTCATTGCCAGTCCAAAATGCATGTCGGCCTCATTGGAATTCACGCCTCTTCAAGTTGGATTGCCTATATAAGGAGGCTCATCTCATTTCACTTTCACATCAAATCAAACACATTCCTCTCTGCACTAACCAGCGAATTACCTTCTCCAGCAAGCAGCGAAATCTCATTAATTGAAGACATTTTTTTTCATGAGTTGACATGTGAATTCTTCCCTCCTACTAAGTATAATTGCATGAAGTCAATATTTCAATGAATTAAAAGACGAATTCTGAGTTTTTTAAGGCAGATTACTCACGAAAAAGAATGGAGAGCGGCAACGGATCAGGAGGCAACGGTCATGGCGGCCATGGCCATGGGCCTCGAAGGTTTGACAGAAACAGATTAAACTTCTCCTTTAGAGATTCCCACAGATCCAACCTTTGGATTCCAAAGAAAATGTTTTGGGATCCCTCCAGAACCCACAACACAAACGGCGCCCTTCGTGGTTTCATCTCTTCTCGGACTTGGAAGGGCCCGATAGTAGACCCTCACTCTACAGCCAGGGGCTTTAATGGAGGGCGCGGATATTACAAAAGGATGCATGATGGCTGGGTTCCTCCAAGGCAAGACTTGTCACGGTCTAATGAAAACGGCTGGAATGGAAGGAAAAGGGAGAGAAGACACCCTCCTTATTGGAACAGAAACAGGTCCTTAACCCTTCCTAATCCTTTCAACTTCAAACAAATTGAATCTAAGTTTTGGCGGCCGAAAGAACCGGGCTCATCAAAACCAGTTGATAATGTCCAAACGAAGGCACCGACTTTGAAGGTAGATGACACCCTCCTTATTAGATCTTCATCTGTTGTTATAAACAATCTACAATGGTCAGAGTCTGTGATTGATTTAAAGAAAACAGCCCTCTTCTTGAAATGGCTTGGCCCGTGGCCATCCCTCGGCAAGATCCAATCCTGGATAGAATCCAACTGGGGGAAAAACTTCGAACTCAAAACCCTCAGGAATGAGTTCCTCTTGGTGGTTTTCCCTTCAAAGACAGACAAGGAATGGCTATTAAAAGGAGGACCCTTCTCTTTGGATGGTCTTGGCTTCTACATTTGTGACTGGAAGCCTAATTTTAATCCTGATAAAGAGGAAGTGGGAAACATTGTTGTCTGGATAAAACTCATCAACCTCCCATGGGAATACAAAAATGAGGAAACCCTAAAATTAATAGGGAATAGCATTGGTCTTTTCCTGAAAACTGAAGAGGTGGTCGACAGAAATGATTTTTACATTTACACCAAAATCTTAGTTAAAATGCAAAAATGTTATCAAATCCCTGACATGGTGGTGTTAGGGTCTGCTAATGGTGAATGGAGATTACAAGTTGAGGTTGAAAAGGCAAACTTATTAACCGAAGCCACTAGAGCTCAAGGTAAAGGCAAAGGTCTTGAAGTGAATGATTGCATTGATTGGATTAAGGAATGTGAAGCATGTCGAACGACTCAACCTCAGTGGTCGATCTTGTATGAAGAGGACATGATTTTTAACAGAGCAATGGAGTTCATTTCCTCTTCTACTCCAAACAATCATGCTATCCCAGTGGTGAATCACAGAATCACAGTAAACTCCCCGACGGCCTCCCTGCAGATGGATTCGGACAGTCACATTTCCACCCAAGTGGTGAAATCAACCCCTCTGTCTCTCATTGCGCCTGACTCTATTGACATCAGGTCACAGTCACCTAACCACTTGAAAGACAAGACAGGTGACCAGGCCAGCAATCCTGACTTTCCCGATCAGCCAGACTCTGATGAAGTTGGTGTTGACCTCTTGCCAGGTTGTGTTAGGTGCCCTCCTCTACCTACTTGCAGAGATATTGAAATGTCTCCAGCCAAATCCAGAGATGAAGCTCCAGGTGATCTGCCCTCCTCTATGCCCTCAGCTCTAAATAGGGATGCACCCGGGCTCAACCCTCTAGCCAAACCCAGCCATGGCCTGACTGACAGCTATAAAACATCCTCTCCCTCGCTGTTTTTCTCTGGACCTTCTTCCAAGCAGCCTTCTCAGGAACGCACTAGCTGCTTTCACCCCATCCTGGCTGCTCTCAATCAACTTCAAGATGCACAAGATATGTCTCCTCATATTCGGAATGCAAATATGAATTTTGAAGGACAAATCTCCCCCATTCGCACTTTGGAAAGTTCTCTAAATGATGCCAGAGATAGTGGAGATAACCTCCTTGATACGGCCTCTAATGTTAGCTACTTTAGTGATGAGGGAGATGGTGACTTTTTGGGAGAGGAGGACACAATCAATGTCTTGGAACAAAGGGGATTAAATCCTTCTATTTCTCTGATCAAAAAACCCAAACTAGGGGAATAGAAGAGAAGGGGCAGGAAATCCACCAAAGAAAGGCTGGAGCAAGCTGGGTGTGCAGCAGACCAATCAATACTATTGAGATCAGGGAAAAGGTTTGTCTTTTCCCGGAAGCAATGAGACTCCTCTCTTGGAACGTCAGGGGCTGCAATGACCCTGAAAAGTCTCGCTTGCTCAAACGAGAGCTTGATCAAGCGAGGGCGGATATCATTTTACTTCAAGAAACCAAACTCAAGGGTGATGACATCAAGTTCTTTCAGAATAGATTTTGTAGATGGAAAAGCGTTTTCTCAGAGGCAAATGGGGCCTCTGGAGGCCTTGGTATTCTTTGGGATGACAGGGCGGTGGAGGTAGTCCTACTCAATCAGTCTTCAAATTGGCAATGGATAGAGAGGTATCTTCTAAGCAATTGCTTTCTCGCTTTTACTTACTCAATGTTTATGGCCCTAATAACCCTAATAAAAAGAAAGCTTTGTGGAATGACTTATCAAATCTCCTCATGGACAAGGAGGATCTCTTTATATTAGGTGGGGACTACAATGCCATTCTCAGCCCTTCAGACAAGAAAGGTGGGAAGGGATGGCTAAGCAAAAGCCAGAATGACTTTGCTGAATTTGTTCTTAATAATGGGTTAACAGAACTAAAGTTCAGATCTGGTAATTTCACTTGGACCAACAGGAGAAGTGGGTTTACAAATATTGCAGAGAAGTTAGACAGATTTTTTCTCATGGGTAACTGGGAGGACCAGGAATGGTTATGCACAGCAGAGATCCTACCAATTGCTGGCTCGGATCACTATCCGATTCTCTGTAATATACAAGATGTTACTCCTGACCGAGCCCCATTCAAATTTGAAGCAATGTGGTTGCGGGCAGCTGATTTTCAAACCAACATTGAACATTGGTGGAATAATGCCCCAAAACAAGAAGGAAATAAGTCCTTCATTTTCTTTAAAAAGCTTCAATATATTAAAGACCAGCTCAAAATCTGGAATAGAGAGATTTTTAAAGATATTTTTGTGGAAAGATGCAACTAGAACAGAGTCTGCAATCTTTTAATGATAAGATCATAGCTGAAGGCATGGATGAAAACTCTTATTTGGAGGAACAAAATCTTTTAAGACTCTACAAAGAGGTGCTGGCCAAAGAAGAAATCCATTGGAAACAAAAATCCCGAGAGACCTGGCTCAAAGAAGGGGATCGTAATACTAAATTCTTCCATAAATCTGTCAAGACCAGAAGAGCAGGTAACAAAATATATAATATCACTAATGAGAAGGGGGTTCCCTCCTCAGATCCCAAGATCATAAATCAGGAAGCTGTAAACTTCTTCCAAGAGACTTTTAATCAAGATCAGCTCCCTAGGCATGATGATGAGGAATTGTTCAACCTCATCCCGAATACTATCACAGCAGCACAGAATGAAAAGCTTATGAGCCCTATCTCTTATGGAGAAGTTAGGAAAGCCTTATTTGACATGGGAGGAGACAAAGCCCTGGGCCCGGATGGCTTTCCAGCACTCTTTTTTCAAAAAACTTGGGACATTTTAGGTAAAGACTTATGGCAAATAGTTGAAGAATCTTGAGCTGAAGGGTTTATTTTAAAGGATTTCAATAACACTTTCATTGCTTTGATCCCCAAACAATCGGTAACAAACTCTTTTTCTGACTTTCGACCTATTGCTTTATGTAATACTGTTTATAAAGTTATAGTCAAAGCGGCTGCAAATAGGCTCAAGCCCATTCTTAAACATATAATCTCTGAAGAACAGAGTGGGTTTGCTCCCAATAGATCTATTTTTGAGGGCATCATTATTGCACATGAAGCAGTGCACACAATTAAAGCTGCAAAAGTCAACAAAATGTTGATTAAACTTTATATCAAGAAAGCCTATGACCATGTTAATAGGGATTTTCTTCTAAGGCTACTGCTAAAATTTGGTTTTGCAAAGGGCTGGGTGAAATGGATAGCCAGCTGCATTAACACCCCCAGATTTTCTATTCTTGTGAATGGCAATCCTCAAGGTTTTTTGAAACCTCAAAAGGAATTCGATAGGGGGACCCCATTGCCCCCTTCCTATTTATAATTATGGCTGAAGTCTTGGGTAGACTTCTCACCAGCAAAAGATTGAATGTCAATTGGCAAGGGATCAGGATTGCAGCAGGTATTCCCCCCTCTACACATCTTCAATTTGTGGACGATAACCTCTTGATGGGAGTTGCTTCACTTCCTGAAGCTCTTGTCATAAAGTCTACCTTAGACCGTTACAGTAGGGCCACAGGTCAAAGTGTAAACTGGCATAAATCAGAGATCTTCTTTCATACGGCCAATAATATGCAAAAACAAATTAGTGATATTATGCAAATTAAGATTGGCAAGTTTCCAAGTAAATATCTAGGAGTGCCTTTATTTGATGGTGCCTCCAAACCAAACCTGTGGAAATCTCTTATGGATTCTTGCTTTAACCGTATGGAGGGTTGGAAAAGCAGATGGCTAACATCGGCAGGCAGAAATCTTTTACTCCATGCAGTGGTGACAGCCATCCCTATTTACTCTATGAGCTGCTTCAAGATCCCTCAAAAAGTTTTAGATGCCATTGCTAAAAGAATGAGAAAATTCTTTTGGAATGGGGCGGAAGAAGGAGATAAATGGCCTCTCATTGCCTGGGATAAGATTTGTAAGAGGAAGCAGAATGGAGGAACTGGACTGAAAGATTGGCGAAAGATGAACTTGGCTTTGGGAGCCAAACTGGTTTGGCATATGTGCTGCCAACCGGACAGTTTATGGGTCAAGATACTCCGATCCAAATACTTGGACTCTCCGGTGGATGAAAGAATCCTCACCATTGTTAACCCCCCCCAAAGGCTCCGCTATCTGGAATTTTCTTTTAGATAGCAGATCTATCATCACTAGACATGTCTCTTGGCATGTTGGCAAGGGTAGCAAAGCCTTGTTCTGGGATGACTCCTGGAATAATCACCCAATTTTAAAAGAAGATAGAAGATTTGATGAGCTGAGAACCCTCTTTACCAACAATTGGGGCTCCAGGGTGGAGGATAACCTAGAATGTAGGGAGTCCCCTCTCGGCCCCATGTGGCAATGGAAACCTTTGGATGGTCTTCTCCTCTCTGCCCCGCAGAAAGACCTTATGGCTGATCTTCTTAATAAAAGAAAATTCACCAGAATTGAGCATTCAGATAAGATTATATGGAATAAAGCCAAGAGTGGGGATTATTCGGTAAAGCTCGGGTTCCAATCCCAAGAGACTGAGGAGGATTTATTACCTTGGAACACAAAACTATTATGGGATAGACACTGCTTACCAAAGGCAGGAACCTTTGCATGGATAGCAGTGCAAAGAAGGATTTTGACAGCTGAAAGAAGGAAACATTTTGGTCTCCAAGGTCCTACTCGGTGTGTGTTATGTAAATCAGCACAGGAAGATGTGGATCACCTACTTGTTCAGTGTCCTTTCTCAACTGCATGTTGGGATATAGTTAAAGAAAAATTGGGGTTGATCGGACCCTTTCAGCAAGGCATCAAAGAAGTGTTCCAAAGTTGGCCGATTCCACAAAAGCAAACAGCATTATCTGGGTTATGGAATGCATGCCCCTCCATCATCATTTGGGAAATTTGGGAAGAACGCAATAGGCGCATCTTTCAAGACAAGGAAAGATCTCTATCTAGCATCAAGGCGAGCATTTATAGTGCTATTCAAGAGACTATGCAAGCTGCTCTCACCACCTCTTCAAGCAATTTGCTTTACACCAAGGCCGACAGGGAACTACACTGTAATTGGCCAAGTTTGAAACTTAGAAATGGTAATATTAAAGATTTGCATGTTCAGAATATTAAAAGATCAGAGTTGAAATGGGATAAACCGAGTCCAGGATGGGTCAAAATTAATTTTGATGGTGCCTCTAAAGGCAACCCGGGACCCTCAGGGGTTGGTGTTGTTGTCAAAGATAGTAATGGAGATATTCTTGCTCTAGCTGCTCAGAGGCTCAACAATGGAACTAATAATGAAGCTGAAGCCAGGGCTGCATTATTGGCCTTACAATTGGCAAAAAAGTTGAACCTTCTGAAAATACACCTAGAAGGTGATTCACAAATAATAATCACTGCAATCAAAAATGTCATAACTGCTGTAAAAACTCTACCAGCCCATTTTGCTTACTATCTATAGGGCTTAGTTGCTATTTTCTTGCTCTCTCGAGCTGTTAAGCCTCTAGGCTTATTTACTTAAGATGTAATCCTTTTCCTTAAATATATAATACAAAAAACTGTTACAGACCAAAAAAAAAGGCAGATTACTCACAGAAAATCAGAGATGAAGGGTGTCAGGAAGCATGAAATCTAGGACTTGTTTTGATTAGAAGACTAAATCGTTTCCAGATTTCAAGTTATAAGATCAAGCTCACACTGAAAATCCATTCTTACTGATGCTAATATGATTACATTTCATGAAGCTTTTTAAGATTTGTTTGATGTTTGAGTATCATTCCAAGAGCTTAATACCTTTTCTTTCCTGTTTTGCAAGGTGATCATTGGTGGAGGGGAAACTTCAAGACTTCAAGTAGATGCAGGGAGGTTGCTCAAACTCTAAATTTCAAGCAAGTGGTTGCATCAAATTCAGACTCAAAGACTTTCAGATGAGAAGAGGTTTCAAATCAAGTTGCCTAAAATAAATTTGGAGATGAGGATCAAATTATCAAAAGTGCAATCAAATTAAAGATTCAAGATGAAATCCAAATCAAGGCCATGAGGAAGAATTTCAAAAGATGGAGAAGATTCGAGAAGATGAAGCACATTGGGAATATGTCATCCCATTCATTCTCAAGAATTTGATAGTTTCGTAAGAGCTAATCAAAGTTAGAAATATTGAGCAGCAAGAAACATTTCCTCTTCATCAAAAGATTAATCAAGGATATAAGATAAGGATGATGAGATGGCAGCTGGTTATTTTCTCCAATCAAAAAATTCCAGATTCAAGCATATCCAATCACATTATGCCAAGTGTCCTATTTTCTCATTGGTTGGAAAAATCATTGTAATTTTCTTATTGGCCCATGATTTGGTGCCCTCATGTAATTGGTTGATAAGGTGGCAACCCTAATTAGGGTTTGTAGGGTTAAATCTTAGCCCTTGATCTTGAATCAATCTTGGCCCTTCGTTGTAATTGAACATCTATAAAAGGCCAAGGCCTTCTCATTTGTAATTCATTAGAGAGTAGTAGAAGAGTTAGAAGGTTGGAGATTGTAGGAGATTAGATTATATTAGGCTAGCTAAGGGATAGACTTGATCAAATTGTTGCTATACTGCTATCAAAGAATTGATAATTCATTGTTGATTTTCATGGTGAATTACTTGATATTGCTTTGAAGTGTTGCATGGTTTACTTGATTGACTCGACAAATCTGGGCCACTAGCCTCTTGCTGATTGTAAGTGTGCCTTGTGTGGTGAGCCGATGAAAATACTTAACTTCAATCGATATTCAATCTTTAGTGTGCATCCATTTGATGGGATTGAAGAGGAGATATCGATGTGAAAACTATTTGAGTATCTCGTAGAAGCTTGCACTAGGTGGGTGGAAGTCGATGATAAAACCACATCTAGTAGAGTCCAAGTCATCCATGCTTCCTTCTAATCACAGTTAGGAGTAGAAGTAGAAGTTAGAAGATTAAGTTTAAGTTGAAGTCAAGAGTTGGAAATCAAAAATATATTTTCATTGCACATTGTAAAGCCAAATCTTTAGGAAGTGTTGATATTCATTGAATGAATAGCGTAAGTCCCCTAAGTGATTAGCAACAAATCACATCATTTCAACTGAGTGATTATCCACAATAAAAGAAACCTTGAAGTCATTTCATGATTATACTTTGCAATCTTAGCATGAGAAATGACCTTATATCAAGAGAGGATTGAATATTTGGTGTTTCACTCTGAAACATTGAGTGGTTGATTTTGCATGTTGTAGTGGAACAAAACTCACATAAACACACCCCATGTCCAAGGCTGGACATGGAGGGGTCAGAACCCGACCTCCTCATGTCCATTTTGGACTTGAGACCCTAAACTTCCACCCTCAAGCCTTGGGCAAATCTCAGTACTTTGGGCATTGTTGCATTGAGAAATGAACATTTCAAGGTAGAAATTTGTAAGAACCCCTACATGTTCTAACTCCCAACTTGTACATTCACTCAACACATTTACTCAAACAGTTGGCATACATGCAATGCTCTGATACCAATGTAAAAACCCTTCGGTAATGCAGTCTTTCAATGAATATATATGACTGAATTGACTTGAGTAATGCTCCTACAGCTTAGTGGACATTATTACAAACACTTGGCACGTCAACTCCAAACTCCCTTTAACTGAAAGAGATGCAAGTAATTACCTACAACAGTTTGTCATTAAGACAAACATTTGGTATGCACAACTTTATTTAAGTTTGAAAACTATGATTTGCTGATATGAAATGATTGATTACAACTCTGATTGCAATGACGAAATTAGTGACTATTTATAACACAAATAAGCTCATATAGATGCCCAAATGGCTGATATAAATTTCCCTACTTATGCTTCAGACTTACAATGTAGATACTTGCATATATGAAGAATAAAACCTGGAATGAACTGCAGGTCTGAAACTGCTATGACGCCAAATTCTGCAATTGCAAACTAGAGTTCAAAGTCCCATAAATATTCTCCTACAAGTATGCAATCTGCACTTGACAAACTTTAACCATTGCTTGATAAAAACCTCAGGTGCCAAGAGGAAGGTACTATAGCAACTACTGTTCACAAGTATTGTAGCGTCACTATTCACGGGTACTATAGCAACTATTAAATAAATAAAATCTGATATAGAATGGCTGCCAAGAATGAATCTCCAGGTCTGCTGTAGATTTATCTTCAAATCCTTCAAACCCTAGATGAAATTCTTCACTTTTAAGCACAAATAGAACTCCTGAATGAAGCTCTCTTGAATGTAAAATTCACTGGATATTTCACCAACTCAAATGGTTGCAACACTGAAGATTTTTCGTTCTCAAATGGCGGTGCAAGTAGAAACCCTTGTTCTCCAAGCAAGAGCAAAAATCAACCAAAGTTCAATAATAATCATAAACATGTTAGATGATGTTGGAATTGGCTACTGCTGATGTTGTTGGCATTCATGTTTTGTCACTGATGTCAACATTTGTTTCTGTGGAGGAAGAACAGACTGATTATTATTGTTGCATGATGACTGACAGAAGTGTACGGATACTGTACGAATGAATCAGAACGAGCGAAGATGGGGCTATACAGAAGGATGTATGATGATCTTATTTCTAAGGTCGCTTGGCTTAATATTGCATATTGGATGAGTTACAAATGCTTTGGTGAAGATTGGTTTCAAGACTGTGACGGTGATGATTGACAGAGCAAGTCTCTGTGTTTTGAGTATATCTTAAAGGCGATGATGATTCAGGTTATGCGAGCTTAAGGAATGACAGAAGACATGTTCAGGAATGTTTGTGATGGGTCGCAAGTCATATGATTGTCTATGACGTCAACTATGGCATGTATTCTAGAGGAGACCTATTTGGGGCCGACTTCAAAGATGTAGCGTGTATTGTGGATTGCGAGCGTGAATTACAGATCTTGGATTATATCTAATGTATTGTAATTGATGTATACTTGTTTTAGGTACCGTGTGTATCTTAGCAAGAGGCTAAATAATTATTTGTATATTGGGAAAGCTTAATTGGCCAACCTAATCAATTATTATAATAGGGTATATATGAGAGATCTTTTCTTTTGAAAAGATGTGTGTGTAGATGTACTGAAGAAGTGAAGTGTGGAAGCTGCGAGCTTGATTGTCTGCTGGATGTAGAGCAGAGGATGTGATTGTAATACTTCATTAGAACTGACCAAGCAAAGACAGTTGCTATTAGACAGTTCACTGGATTGTATATTTTCTGTATACATTTGTATTTCAGACAATAAGTCCTTGAGGGTGGCTTTAACCTTCTTTAGGCAGTGTGCCTGGGCAGTGAGCCCACTGATACTCTTGACTCCTAACAGGGTCTGTCCTTTAACAGGGATTGTGTACTGTAATGTTGTAATAAGCTCCTAACAGGGCTAAATATTTTAACAGGGATACTATACTCTCAGTACATTATTTGTGGGTGCTAATTCCCACCGGGGTTTTACCTTTAATAGGGTTTCCTCGACAACAAAGGATTGTGTTATTGTATTGGCATTTACTGTGTTATCATTTGAATGAAAGTTTTGTTTACAAAGTGTAATGTTTAATAATATGTCTCACAACTGATTCACCCCCCTCTCAGTTGTGTTGGTGGACTGTTATTCTTAACAATTGGTATCAGAGCTACTGGTCCTTAGAGAGAAAGCTTAACAGCTTGAGGTGATCCTGAAGATGACTTACTATAGGAAGGATACTCTAAAGCTTGATCCTAAAAACTTTGACAGTTGGAAGAACAAAATGAGAACACATTTGCTATGTTTGGGAATCGACTACTGGATGATTACTAAAAGAAAGGAACAGATGAAAGTTGAGGATGAATTGGATAAAGCTATTGAAGATGAAAAGAAGTTATTTTCATGTAACATGGTCGCAAGGAAAGCATTGATCAGCGCACTTTCTGAAGGTGAATTCACAGAGGTTAAAGACTTAGATTCTACAGTGGACAAGATTGGAAGCACTGTATGAAGGAGATAAGTTTACAAAGCACGCGAAGTTACAGAATTGGAAGGCAAAGATGGAAACATTGAAAATGAGAGATGATGAGAACATTAGAGCATATTCACAGAGAATTACTGAAGTTGTTATTGGCATCAGGAACTCTGGAGGTACTTACAGTGAGGAAGAAGTGATTGCGAAGATTCTCAGATCCCTGACACCTGTATAGAGAACCAAAGTACAAGCTATAAAGGAGATTATACCTTTGACACCGAACTTCAATAGAGAGATGTTAATTGGGAACTAACTACCTTTGAGGCTGCGGAACTAGGAGATTATCTACCTAAAGTTGAGTCAGCATTCAAGGCGACTGTGCCTAGAAACAAAAAGACCTTATCAGGAATTGCGAGCACCAGCAATAGTGACTTGAGAGAAAAAATTGGAGAATATGTTGATGAATGGGAACAGATACAAGAAGAAGAAAGAAAGCTAGATAAATTTGTGGCCCTAATCGCTAGAAGAGAAAAGAGGGGTAAGGGTAAATTTGAAGGAAAGTTACTTTTGAAATGTTTTTCATGCAACAATATAGGTCATTTCGCATCTCATTGTCCTCCAAGGGTTCCAAAGCATAAACCTAAGTTTTATAAATCTAAGTATTCAAAAGACAAGGAATGTTATTATGCTAGTGAAGGTGTTTCTGATGATGAAGTTGTTGACTATGATGAGATTGCATTTATTGCTATTAAGGATGATGAACCTGTACATGAAGAAAGAGCCTTAGTAGCTCGTGTTAAAAAGAAATCTGAATGGGTTATAGACAGTGGTTGTTCACATCATATGACTGGAGATAAAAAACAAGTTTGTTAGTCTGAAAAGATATATTGGTGGTGTTGTAAGATTTGGAGACAATACTCCTAAGTTTATCATTGGAATTGGATCTATTTCTCTGGATGGAAAAACTAATACTGATAATGTATTACTTGTTGATGGACTTAAGCATAATTTGTTGAGTGTTGGACAGCCAGTGGGCAAGCGTTATCAATTGAAATTCATTGATGGGAAATGTTCTATCAAAAGTAAATCAGGAGACTTGATTGATCCTGGTACAAAATCTAGAGGTAATGTATTTGAATTGAATACATCTAAGGCTTCTTGTTTTATTGCGAAGGTTGATAACAGTTGGTTATGGCATAGAAGATTTTGTCATGTTAACTTTGATAATATTGTGAAGGCGAGTATGACTAATGAAGTAAGAGATCTACCTAAGATTGCGAAACCATCTAACACTATGTGTAGAGAGTGTGTTATGGGGAAGCAGACTAGAAGCAGTTTTAAAAGCAAATCTTACTCTACGAAAGGGAAGTTGGATCTGGTACATACATATTTGTATGGTCCTACAAGAACAAGATCTTACTATGGTGAGAGGTATTTTATACTTTTTGTTGATGACTTTTCTAGGATGATCTGGGTTACATATTTGAGAGAGAAATTTGAGGCACTTGACAAATTCAAGATATTCCAAGCAAAAGTTGAGAATGAATCAAGCTTGAAGATAAAATGTTTGAGATCAGATAGAGGTGGTGAGTTTACTTCAGACTTGTTTAATACCTACTGCGAAGAACATGGAATAGACAGATAGACATCTACTCCTAGGACACCACAACAGAATGGGATAGCAGAGCGGAGGAACGGAACAATATTAGATGCTGCTAAAACTATGTTGCTGGAAGGAAATGTATCACATGTTCATTGGAGAGAAGTTGTTGGTACTGTTGCGTACACCTTGAACAGAATTCAGATCAGAGAAGGTACAAGTAAAACTCTATGAATCATGGTTTAATCATACTCCTACTGTAAAATATTTCAGAATATTTGGAAGTAAATGTTATATCAAAAGAGATGATGAGATAGGGAAGTTTGATGCTAGAAGTGATGAAGGTATCTTCCTTGGTTATTCTACTAAGAGCAAAGTCTATAAATGTTTCAATCTGAGATTGAGGAAATTGATTGAAAGCGCTTATGTGAGGATAGATGAAAGGTTTCAGATTCAAGAGAGAATGTATGACTGTGGTCAGATTGCAGAGATTAAGGAGATCACTGTTGATCTTGCAGAACCTTTGGAGGTTGATAATGAGATCGAAGTTTGTCAAGATGAATTAAATGAGCTTACTGAAACTCCTAAGACTTCGAGGTATGTTACGAAGAACCATCCTGAAGATCAAATCATTGGTGATGCAAATAGGGGAATGATGACAAGATCAAAAGTAAGAGATGAAATTAAGGGCACGTGAGTGGCCGAGTTGGTGTGAAGGCGAGTCGTGAGGCGTAGTGTTAGGCTAATGATCCTGGTGCTACGCATCAACTCCGGTTCGAGTCTCATCAAGGTCACCACAAACCCTTTTAAGGGCGCATGAGTAGCCGAGTTGGTGTGAAGGCGAGTTGTGAGGCGTAGTGTTAGGCTAATGATCCTGGTGCTACGCATCAACTCCGGTTCGAGTCTCATCAAGGTCACCACAAACCCTTTTTCGAGCATGAGCTCACAACGCAGCGGTGGCTACGGGCCCCAGTAACTGGGAGGTTCAATGTTCGAACCACAGGAAGTGCAATCAAGCGAGACAATCTATGTTGGGCACAGGAGTCAGAAGGAATTGTTGGTCAACATAATTCATGGTTCGAATTTCACATGCAGCACTCGACATATGTTCTGCATAGCAATCACGGGAGTCGGAAAGAATCATTGACGAGGGAGTGCACTGTACTTGTGGTGGAGGAGGTTGAAGCTAGTGGTGCTCATGATCCAGTTGTCAGACCCTCGCTGGTCTTGGTGTGCTCGCGGATCCAGACGACCCAGGCTAGTGTCCTTGTTGGGCTCTTAGGATCGCGGGTCTGATGTGTTGGTTTTCAAGGGGATGAGGTCCCCCAGATTTGTGGCCTCGCTGGTTACCGCTCCAGTCCAAAGCGAATATGTTATAGATCAAAAAAAAAAAAGTACGAGATGAAATTTGTTTGATTTCTCAAGTTGAACCGAAAACTACTGATGAAGCATGTAGAGATTAAACTTGGACTAAAGCTATGCAAGAAGAGTTAGGACAGATAAAGAAAAACAACACTTGTGAACAGGTTCCAAGGCCTAAAAACAAGAATGTGATAGGAACTAAATGGGTTTTCAGAAACAAAATGGATGAGGAAGGAACAGTGGTAAGAAATAAGGCAAGACTGGTTTGTAAAGGCTACTCGCAACAAGAAGGCATAGACTTTGAAGAGACATTTGCTCCTGTTGCTAGGTTGGAAGCAGTGAGATTATTTCTTGCTTATGCTGCACATAAAGACTTTAAGGTATATCAAATGGATGTGAAATCTGCATTCTTGAATGGAGATTTGGAGGAAGAGGTATACATTGAGCAACCAGATGGATTTCCTTTGACAGAAGTGAAGACATGGTTTGCAAGTTGAAGAAAGCATTGTATGGACTGAAACAAGCACCGAGAGCATGGTATGGAAGGCTAGACAGGTATCTACTTCGTCTTGGCTTCAGAAAAGGTAATGCAGACAGTAATTTATATTTAAGAACTGGTGAAGATGGAATTCTAATCATAGAAGTATTTGTTGATGATATCATTTTTGGAGGTAATGATGAAATGAGTAAAAGGTTCTCTAAAGAGATGGAAAATGAATTTGAAATGCCAATGATTGGTGAGATGAAATTTTTCCTTGGTTTGCAAATTAATCAAAACAAGAATGGCATTTTTATATCTCAGACAAAGCATCTTAGGAAATGTTGAAGAAATTTGGAATGGAAGATTGTAAACCTGTTGGGACACCTATGGTGACTGGTTATAAACTTACTATTAATGATGAAACTCATAGTGTTTTTCAGACAAAGTATAGATCAATGATTGGAGGTCTACAATATCTAACTCACACCAGACCAAATATTTCCAATGCAGTTGGAATTGTGGCAAGATGTCAAGCAGATCCTAAAGAGACACACCTTGCTGTTGTGAAAAGGATTTTCAGATACTTGAAAGAGACAATAGAGTATGGATTACAGTATGAAAAATTTGATGACTTTATTTTACATGCTTATACTGATGTTGATTGGGCAGGTAGTGTGGATGATAGAAAGAGTACAAGTGGAGGAGCATTTTTCTTTGGAAAAAGGCTAGTTTCCTGGTTAAGTAAGAAGCAGGATTGTATAGCCCAGCTACTATTGAGTATGTTGTTGCTGCTATAAATTGTACACAAGTTGTTTGGATGAAACAAATGTTGAAGGACATTGGAATAATTTTTGAAGAGCCAATGGTTATCCATTGTGATAACACTAGCACAGTGAATATGTCAAAGAATCCTGTAATGCATTCAAAGACTAAACATATTTCTATTATCATTTCTTGAGAGACAAGGTAGCAGAGAAAGAGATCATATTGGAGTATGTTACACAAAGGAACAAATAACAGATATATTTAAAAAACCTTTGCCAAAAGATGCTTTTGAGCATCTCAAAAGCATGCTTGGGGTGAGAACCCCTCCCTGTGGTAATTTATTGATGCAGGTATGCATCAGTCCAGTGGCTTTCAGAGCTATATCATTTTCTGGACTTGATGTATGGATCTGCTCCTCAGGGTGAGTAATCGCAATAACACTACAAAACATATTTGGGTGATTTTGAACCTGGTTGTTACAGACATGAAGATTTGAAAAAGCTACACCTTGCAGAAGATTGACGAAGAGTTATGGTACCCTTTGCCATTGTTGCCAAAGGGGGAGAGATTCTATGTAAAAATCCCTACTATTTTAGAGAAATGTGTTGAGGATATTGAGAAGATTGTATTGAGAGAGAGCACTTTTGGGTTGATGGATTTTCCCATATGTTGTCATCAATGCCGAAGGGGGAGATTGTTAGATGATGTTGGAATTGGCTACTACTGATGATGTTGGCATTCATGTTTTGACACTGATGTCAACATATGTTTCTGTGGAGGAAGAACAGACTGGTTATTACTGTTGTATGATGACTGACAGAAGTGTACGGATACTGTACAGATGAATCAGAACGAGCGAAGATGGGGATATACAGAAGGATGTAAGATGATCTTATTTTTAAGGTCGCTTGGCTTAATATTGCATATTGGATGAGTTACAAATGTTTTGGTGAAGATTGGTTACTGGACTGTAACAGTGATGATTGACAGAGCAAGTCTCTGTGTTTTGAGTATATCTTACAGGCGATGATGATTCAGGTTATGCGAGCTTAAGGAATGACAAAAGACATGTTCAGGATTGTTTGTTATGGGTCGCATCATATGATTGTCTATGACATCAACTGTGGCGTGTATTCTGGAGGAGACCTATTTGGGGCCGACTTCAGAGATGTAGCGTGTATTGTGGATTGCGAGCGTGAATTACGGATCTTGTATTATATCTGATGTATTGTAATTGATGTATACTTGTTTTAGGTACCGTGTGTATCTTAGCAAGAGGTTAAATAATTATTTATATTGGAAAAGCTTAATTGGCCGACCTAATCAATTATTGTAATAGGGTATATATGAGAGATCTTTTCTTTTGGAAAGATGTGTGTGTAGATGTACTGAAGAAGTGAAGTGTAGAAGTTGCGAGCTTGACTGTCTGTTGGATGTAGAGCAGTGGATGTGATTGTAATACTTCATTGGAACTAACCAAGCAAAGACAATTGCTATTAGACAGCTCACTGGATTGTATATTTTCTATATACATTTGTATTTCGGACAGTAAGTCCTTGAGGGTGGCTTTAACCTTCTTTAGGCAGTGTGTTTGGGCAGTGAGCCCACTAATACTCTTGACTCCTAACAGGGTTTGTCCTTTAACAGGGACTGTGTATTGTAATGTTGTAATAAGCTCCGAACAAGGCTAAATATTTTAACAAGGATACTATACTCTCAGTACATTATTTGTGGGTGCTAATTCCCACCGGGGTTTTACCTTTAACAAGGTTTCCTCGACAACAAAGGATTGTGTTATTGTATTGGCATTACTGTGTTATCATTTGAATGAAAGTTTTGTTTATAAAGTTTAATGTTTAATAATTTGTCTCGCAATTGATTCACCCCCCCTCTCAGTTGTGTTGGTGGACTGTTATTCCTAAGAAAACATATCTTCAGAATGAACTCTTAAGTCTCTTTTATACTTTTCTTGTGGGAGCTCAAACACTTTCCTGGCCAATGTGGGATAAAAGATGTACTCCCACTTTTAATTCTTTTCCACTTAAAACTCTATAGTTGCTACATAAATAATTCTTGTAAAATTAATTGTTCACTTGGCCCCATCTATGATAAATTGACCCTTCACTTAAGTCACTTAAGTTATAATATAAAATTATATTATAACTTTACAATATAAGCTCAAAATTATAAAGATTTATTTTAACCAAATAAATATTAATATCTCCATTATTACTCATCATCTATGCACGTCGTCTGAACTGGGAGTTGACGTGACCAATCCGCATACGACCATACCCCATTTATAAAAATAGCAGAGGTCCCTCTCTATCCCCCTCAAAACTTACTATAAATAGCAATTTCTGCATACAGAGTCCTGGAGACCTCAAACGAAAGTCAAACCTGCAAAAACCTGTCCACTGAAGAAGATGCATCCCTCAAAGGACCCTCTAACCAACCTCATTAGCCTACAAGGGACAGAATAATAGGCTAATCCCTCAAACTCTAATGCTCGTGAAAATGGGGACATTACAGTCCGCCCTCCCTGAAATTGCTTGTCCTCAAGCAATCTCGACTGTTGAGAAACTTCACTGAACCAAAAAAAACAAAGGAAGACTGAGAACTGTCCCACACTAACACACAATTGCAGCACCAGTATAACCACAACTGCATAGAGGTGATCAACAATCCATCTGTCCAAACAATGCACACTGAAGTTGTTCATCTAAAAAAGACCTTGTACATGCGGATCAAAGTAACACTGTCAATAACCCAGACCATGTACACACTGCAATACTCTCCAGTTAACCCAAATTGAAATCCCGATGCACACGTAGGATCCAACAGCACACTAAAGAGTGTCCAACCAAATATAGCTGGATCCCGAATCCAGAATAGAAGTCTGCCAAGGAGAATACTCCCAGACTTTTGCGGCTCAACACTGATCCCAACTTCACCATACCAGAAGTGGTGAAGCAAACCTATGGGACCCATCCAATTTGCAGTACTAACCCTGCCACCACCTGGATCCCAGTATAAACGAAACACACATCCATCCACTATAAGAAAGTAAGGATGTCCGGAATCACCTACTACACCAAATCTCCCCCAATACTCCTCACTGTATAGTTACAATAAAAGGCTCCAATCTCTATCAAAGGCTCGTCACTGATAATTCTAGAATCAGAAGATGGCTCCAAACTCTGGCCCTGAATTGCTAATTGGGTAGATGCCCTGCCAAATCTCTCTGCATTCCCAATAGCGTACTCTCGGTCATGAAACAAGTGAAGGTATTCTAATTTAAATGCCTTCAAAGCACTCTGGATGAACTTCAAATCACGAATATGAGTACCAACCTCGACCCCATATTGTCTCTCCTCAAACCCTGCTCTCCAAAGAAGGTACTCAACATACTTATGTGTGCAGTCGAAGCGAGATAAGGTTGAATCAATCTTCTCTCCAGAAACCCTCAACTGATCCCTCCATCTCTGTGGCTCAACAATCTGTCAAACAGAATCAACTGCATAGGATGAAATAACAGGATTGTTTCCAGAGGAAGGAAACAACTGAACATGAGAGTCAATCTCCCAACTAGATGATACGCTGCATATATCTCGTGAAGATGGAGTACTATCATGAACAGTCACACAATTCACTGACGAATCCACCTCTACATTACAAGAACTCTCAAGGACCTGCCCTGCATCATCTGTCAATGTGTTGACTACTAGAGAACCTGACACAACCAAAGGCTCTCGACAACTCTCTACAAGGTACTCATCCCAATTGTGCCCACAACACCTAAATATGTGATGGATGTAGCCATATCCTCACTACAACCCATGGGTGTCAACTCATCACCAACAACCTCTGTAGAAAATTGAACTGAATCTGTAGCTGGTGAAGAATGCACTCAGCTCAACTCCACAATAACCTCATCCAACCGTGACTGCGACTCTTGAAGATCTTGCTGGGTGCTCTCCCATACCTCTGTAGTTGCCTCAAGCTCATGAGTGAGCTCAACTACCTCTTCTTCCTTCCCCATCAATCCATCATAACAAGTGCAACCCCACTCGAGAAGGTAGTTTCTGTCAGCTAATAACTACAAGTAATTATGTTTCATATTCTGACAGCCTCTTGTAATGAATGGATCCCTATCAGGGAAAGACAATTATCACTGTCCTCATCTGACATAGGAGCACCCCAACTAAAAACAGCTAATATCTGACGGGCAACATCATAATGCTCTAACGTTGTAGCAATCTAACTATCACTCACCTTCAACTGCCCGGTCACATGATGTCTTTGAATACGCAGGCCCCCATGTAAGCTCTCTGACCCACAATCCGCCCTGTGATAGGAAGTTGTATCCACAATGCTCACCCATGATCAAAATCATCATGTGTGCTATCATCAAAGCACACATCAACAATCGAGGTACTGCTACTAGGCACCTCAACAAGTGATCCATCAGATAAAGTGGAAACTGCTGCTATATTAGTCTCCTCACACGCTCCCACCCCATGTAACTGCAAGTCCCTGCAAATCATGATCCTGGGACCTATCACCAACCAATGAATTCTCTGATTCATTTCTTAAGGTCTGATATGACAAATCAGACTCGCTACAACATGAGTTGTCCTCATAAATATCATCAGTAGTACCCAAATCACGAGTACCAACATCATCCACCCATAAATTCTCTGCTAGCTCATGCTGATGCAAACACATCTCACTGCTGTCATAGAAATTAGAATTACTAGAATTCGCATTTTCCATGCAATCTGCAAAATTGACACTCTCATCATGTGAGTCAAGGCGGCACCAACAACATCTTCTGCACTTGCTCTGTCATCAGCACCATTAATAGGCTCAAACAAAGGACTGTTGTCATAAAAATCAGAATTGTTATCATGACTAATAACAACTTTTGGAGCGTTGAAAGTACCAACATTCTCCTTAATCTTGAAGTCATCATGAAGTGTCTTGTGCCCGACATCTTCCCTAATGTAAATCCGATTTTTAATCTCCATGGGATTAGCTGCATGTTGCTCACTAGTTGCTGCAATTTCATTGCAAAGATTTCTATATGTCTCACCAGTAGAGACCTCATGGTTCTCTTTCTTTCCGCTTTGTGAAGTATACCCCTTAAATATGGAAGTCATATACTATGCTACTCTGTCCATGGTTCTTGGGTGTGAAAGCAATTCATCTATCCTTTTTTATTCTGTTTAATCTTCTCCAAGTTTTTCATTAAGTTGTTCCACTGGTTTCCCTGTTTAGTTAATCTCTTGGATTTTTCCATAACTAAGACAACTGCAAAAGTGTCAGTCATTCAAAACAAATGTGTGAGCTCAATGATTTCCACCCCAACAGGATGGCAGGAAACTGCTCTGATACCAATGTAAGAACCCCTGCATGTTCTAACTCCCAATTTGTAGATTTACTCAAACAGTTGGCATACATGCAATGCTCTGATACCAATGTAAGAACCCTTCGGTAATGCAATTTTTCAATGAATATATATATATATGACTGAATCAACTTGAGTAATGCTCCTACAGCTTAGTGGACATTATTACAAACACTTGGCACGTTAACTCCAAACTCCCTTTAACTGAAAGAGATGCAAGTAATAACCTACAACAGTTTGTCATTAAGACAAACACTTGGTATGCACAACTTTATTTAAGTTTGAAAACTATGATTTGCTGATATGAAATGACTGATTACAACTCTGATTGCAATGACGAAATTAGTGACTATTTATAACACAAATAAGCTCATATAGATGCCCTAATGGCTGATATGAATTTCCCTACTTATGCTTCACAGTTACAATGTAAATACTTGCATATATGAAGAATAAAACCTGGAATGAACTGCACGTCTGAAACTGTTATGACACCAAATTTTGGAACTGCAAACCAGAGCTCAAAGTCCCATAAATATTCTCCTACAAGTATGCAATCTGCACTTGACAAACTTTAACCATTGCTTGATAAAAACCCCAGGTGCCAAGAGGAAGGTACTATAGCAACTACTGTTCACAAGTGTTGTAGCGTCACTGTTCACGGGTACTGTAGCAACTATTAAATAAATAAAATCTGATATAGAATGGCTGCCAAGAATGAATCTTTAGGTCTGTTGTAGATTTACCTTCAAATCCTTCAAACCCTAGATGAAATTCTTCACTTTTAAGCACAAATAGAACTCCTGAATGAAGCTCTCTTGAATGCCAAATTCACTGGATATTTCACCAACTCAAATGGCTGCAACACTGAAAATTTTTCGTTCTCCAATGGCGGCTGCAAGTAAAAACCCTCGTTCTCCAAGCAAGAGCAAAAATCAACCAAAGTTCAATAATAATCATAAACATATCTTCAGAATGAACTCTTAAGTCTTTTTTATTCTTTTCTTGTGGGAGCTCAAACACTTTCTTGGAGACCTCGAACGAAAGCCAAACCTGCAAAACCTTGTCCACTGAAGAAGATGCATCCCTCAAAGGACCCTCTAACCAACCTCATTAGCCTACGAGGGACAGAATAATAGATTAATCCAGCAAACTCTGATGCTCATGAAAATGGTGACATTACAAAATCAGAATTATTTCCCCTAATCGAAGTCTGTTTTGGGCATGAAGGAATGATAATCAAACAAGTGAAAGTGAAAATCCATAATCAAGACTTGAAAATAGAAAAGAAAATCATTGCAATTCGACCAAGAAGTAGAGTTTGAGATAAAATGAGGCTGAAAATCATAAGGGTAGCCCAATATGCAAGAGGTTTTCAAGAAGGGAATCCGGGTTTACGTGAAAGATGAAGTGGCCTGGACTTGGAGTGGTCGGATTCCGATCACCCCATGTCCAAGGTTGGACATCTAGGGATCGAAACCTGACCTCCTCATGTCCACAAAGATGGACATGATCACTCCAAATTTCCGCCACCCCCTTTTTTGAGCCTGAAATTACCAACATCTGATCAAAATATGCATAATGGAGGTCAGCTTAGATTGAGGGTGGTGATCCTTCACCTTTAGTCACCTATATAAGAATGATAGATGCATTTCATTTCATCCCAAATGCAAGCAAAGTGAACTACTAGCCGAGCAAATCTGATCTAAATACCTGGTGATTTTCATAGCGCCAACCAAGTTTGGAGAAGGCGTTGAAAGATGATAGTAAAATCAGAGCTCAAGTGCCATCCTATTTCATCAAACCAAAGGTGCAAATCTTACAATCTTCAAGAAAATTATAGACTATGTGGTGCGAATCCCAAATCTAGGCTGAAAAGTCAGATTCTTTTTTTGCAATCAAGTGAAGTATATAGATGAAAAGAGGGGCTTCAAGTACATTTTGTTAGTTTTGAATTCGAACTAAATCAAGTATATGATCGAATCATTAAGCAAAGCAGCAAGTAGACGAATCAGATCTTGAAGTTGATATGTCTTCATCTTGAATTTTGATTTCTTAAATACTGACCTTTTTTTATTTGAAATAAAAATGGAAATTCGAATGTTTAATAAGATAATGTTGTTTTGCAAGGTGAAATAGTGACAAGGAGCTGAATGGATTAAGTGCAAGCAAGGTATCTCTAAGATGAAGACCAAGTCAAGGTGTAAATCCAAGATCAAGTTCAAGATATCAAAGTAAAACTCAGAGAACAAGTACAACACTGTGATCAAGTCTACAAGTCAAAGATAGAAGAAGTCATTAAAAACTTGAATTTCCTTCGGAGATCCAAGTTTTATTTGAAAAATACAACATTATGGAGCACCTATATAACTTCTAAAGATAGGCACCAAGGATTCAAGACTTCAGGTATAGCAAATTCAAAAGACGTGACAATGAGGAGATTTCAAAACGAAGAAGATAGAGAAAATTCGTGAAGACGATGCAATATGGGAATATATGCCATCAAAATCTATTGAAGGCTTGATAATGTTGAGTATCACGAGATATTTTTCTCATCTCCAAGGAATTGACCAAGTCTATAAGGTCAACATGTTGAGGTGGCGCCCACTCATCCTCAACCTATAAGAATATTCTTGTTGCACATATCCAGGAACATCCAGTCAAATCATGCCACGTGTACATGTGGAGTCCACATAATGCTTTTACCTAACCTATTTTCTAATTGGTCAATCAAAGCATTGTAATTTTCTCATTGGCCCATTGATTGGTGCCCTTTATGTAGTGGTTTATACCTAACCCATTTTCTTATTGGCTCTTAAAAGCAATGTAATTTTTTATTGGCCCGCAAGGTGGTGCTTTGAAATTGATGTAATTGGGTTAGCATTTAATATTTGTTAGTGGTAGTTATGGGAAGCCTAATTAGGGCTTTGTTGGATAAATCCAGGCCATTAATCTTGATTTAATCTTGTTCATTCATTGTACTAGAGCTCTTTATATAAGGCTTTCTCTCCTCATTTGTAAGAGAAACTTGTTGAAATTGTTGCTATAATGTTACCAAAGTAATTAAAGATTCATTGTTAGTTTTCATGGTGGATTCCTTGTATTATTTTGGAGTATTGCATGGTTTCTACATTTTCTCACTTAGATTAGATTTCATTCCATGTTAAGTAGAAGTAGAAATAGATGAATGCAAGATGTTATTGTTGGTGAATTTATGGTGAAACAAGTGTCCATACCTTTTGGTACTTGCTAAATGTAAGTATTAGTGCAAGGTTAGTCTTGGCCTAATTGCAAGCATCTAACTTCAATTAGAGATATTCATTTGGATTGTGCCTTCATTGGGTATTTAAGTGAATGTTGACAATGTGACAATCATTCCCGCATCCTTAGAAGCAAGCACCCTCCTATGTCTGGTTGACACGGCGAAGCAAGGACTAGTTAAAGGTTTCATCCCACCATCAATGATCTCTTGCATTGTTGATTAGAATTCCTAAACCCTTTCCCTATTTGCAATTTGTTTCATTAGAAGTAGTTGATGACCTAAAATTGTCAAATCATTCACATTAGAAAGTTGATATTCCATTACATGAATAGCGTAAGTCCCTTTGTGATACCAACATATCACATCATTACAACTGAATGAAAGTCCACAACTAGAAGGAACCTTGTTGTTGTCTCATTTGATCACACAATCCATATACATTGTTTAGCATATGAGCCTCCCTATTGAAGAGAGAGTTAGAGATTTGGTGTTTCATTTGGAATACTAAGTATTCAATTATGCATGCTGAAGTGGTCATAAAACTCGCATCAACAACTCCCTCTTCTAACTCAATAACATGTTCAATACCTCTATCAGGAAGCCTACCTAGAGGAATGTTACTAAAGGCCTTGCTGCATTTAGTGATTAGAGCCTGTATATTTGGATGATAGGACCCTTTTTCCTCCTCTGTAACTGTGAGCATGACCGCACACTCCAATGCCCACTCTATTTGATCATGTCTAAATAACCTCTCCATCCTCTTGAATGATACTACTCTAAGCCCACCAGCTAATAAACCTCTAAGTACTACCTTCTTCCCCTGATACTTGTTGATGTGAGTTTTGTACCACTACATAACATATAGGACTTGAACACTTGATACAAGATATCAAACATTCAACCCTCTCTTGAAAAGTTATTACTCACGAAGAACATGAGAAAAACTCCAAGGTT
>MU225334.1:353234-365753 GCA_018584345.1 Thuja plicata | reverse complement strand
GACAAAGCACATAGCTATCAAGTATCATTACTTGAGGGAGCTAGTTCAGAATAAAGAAGTGAGACTGGATTATGTGAACACTAAAGAACAATTAGTAGACATATTCACAAAGGCACTACCCAAGGATACTCATGAGTTTCTGTGAGGTAAAATGGGGGCGATTCCCCTAACTGAGGCTAATTAAGTTCTGCATGGTATTGTTGCATCAAATATTACACTCATAATATTTGATACATTGATGCACAGTAAGTCACACTTTAGGATGCTAACTAAAGTTGTGAAGTTGGACAAGGATAGAAAAGAAGATCAGTCATGATCAAGATGACAGGATCAGCATGATACTGAAGATCTACATGATAGAGATATCAAAGTCTTTAGCATTGTTGTCAAAGAGGGAGAGTTTATCTATATAGAGGCAGAAGATACTAGGAAGAAGTATAAAGAGGGAGAGATTACCTATATAGAGGCAGAGGTTACTATTGAAAATAGTGAAGTGATTATCTGCTCAAAGGGAGTCTACAGATGATTAGACATAGATGATTACAGTGTGATTACAGACACAGAGGGAGAAATGTTTTACAGATGAGAATCAGAATGAAGCTAAAGACATTAATGAAGATTTGTTCATATCAAGGAACACAAGTGAATTTTTGGATTGTATGGTAACTATGCTTGTTAAAATCATTGTTTTAATATTTTGTGTTGCCATCAATGCCAAAGAGGGAGATTGTTGGAAAGTGACAATGCAAGCAATTGTTATTTTGTTATTAATGTCAAACCTTAAATGGTGAGACTATTGTTATATGTTTGAGTACCATATCTATTGATTGATGAAGAAGATTTAACGAGAAGACCAAGTGAATGGTTGAGTTAAGGCAAATAAAAGGGTACTTGATTAGTTGGCACTTTGGCAAAGTAATTAGTTGTTTATCTTTCAAAGATAGTTTTTTTGGCTGTTTTGTGCCGAGCAAGTTTGGCTTGTGCCGAGCGAAGTTGTTTGTGCCGAGCAAAGTTGTCTGTGCCGAGCAAAGTTGTTTGTGTCAAGCGAAGTTGTTTGTGACAAGAAAGTTTGTTCAGTGCCGAGCACCAGTGAAATTGTCGAGTGAAAACAGTGATGTTGGCTGACTTACAGTATTTGGATTAATGATGAGATTTGAGATCTCTGGCTGACTTAGTTAATTTTATTGGGATATGTAAAGTTAATTAAAGATTGATCTATGTTATTTAATGTATGGGTAACCGTAATTAATTCATGGTTTCAATATTTAATTAGAGACTACTTTGGAGAAGTAAATGTAATGTAATGATGGAATGATCCATTGGATTTGACCTAACCTAAGATCTACGATCTTGATTAAGAGGCAAAGATTTATCTGACCTAGACAGAGAGGTATATGATAACCTCAAGGTGTTATTCTTTAAGGGTGTAAGTGGATGTGTGTATGCAAGAGGATTGCATAGTTGATTTACTAATTGGCATGACCTAGCAGAGAAGGCTGAACACAAAAGTAGAAAGTTGCATGTGTGATTGCTTGACAAATTTCCAAGCAGATCATAAGATTGAAATGACAATGCAAGCCATCCAGTAAGTTAGCATCAGAGCTGTAATTGGATCTAAATTTGAAAAGTAAGTTGTATGTATCAGATCACAACTGCTGATTACTTTCTAACCATTGTATCAGTTAGAATCCTTTAACAAGGTTGACCTAACAGTCATTTGTATAAATCCTCTAACAAGGTGACATTCAGGTGGAATGTTCTAAGTCCTCTAGCAAGGCCACTCCTGACAGGGTGATTAAATCCTTTAACCAGGTCACACCTAACAGTGTGTTATTGTAACCTTTAACAGGGTTGGCTCCTCAAAGAGCTCACTTCAGAAGAGTGAAACTTGGTAGCATGTTACTGGTGGTTTTTCCCATATTGGGTTTCCATGTTAAATACTTGTGTCAACTTGTGTGAATGCTTATGGTTTGTTTTACTGTTATGTTTCTACAAACTAATTACATTAGATAGTAAACAACATGATTAAAGTTGTTGACATATGCTACTACTACCGAGTAGATCTGAAATATAGAAAGTTTTATTTTCTACATCTAGACTTGAGGATAACTTATTCACCCCTCCCCTCTCAGTTATTCTAAATTCATTCTAACATGTCTGTCAAGCATCATTGGATTTTGCTTCGTCGGGCAACACTGTCTTCTGTTCGTTGGGTATCACGGTGACTTTTTCTTTTCCTTTACCAATGGTGTCCACTCCGTTGGTGTTGTCTGTCACTTAGTGAATACTTGACTTTTATGCATTGTTGTAAGCATAATCTTTGTTCCATTGATTCTCTGAAGTCTTTGGCATTATGTACATGACCGTATAGATGATATTAAGTTGACATCAATGACAATACAAACCATTAACTGATTTAATGTCTTGCATCATCTTCAACTTAACATTATCAAACATTCAATTGGTTACATGTCATCAATTATTAGTGATGAACAAACTAGTTTTGTCCTTGGAAAATCAATTTATGATGGCATTATAATTGCTCATGAAGCTATTCATTTTGTCCATATTAATAAAAAACCAAGTATGCTAATTAAATTAGACATTAAAAAAGCATATGATAAAGTGGATTCATTTTTTTTGAGGAAATGTCTTTCTACTTTTGGATTTGTCAATAAATGGGTTAACCTAATTTATGCATGTATCTCTACTCCCAAATTGTCAGTGCTTGTTAATGGATCCCCCCAAGGCTTCTTCAAAATTAGAAGAGGAATCAGATGAGAGGATCATATTTATCCTTTCCTTTTTATTATAATGGCAAAGGCTTTGAGGAGATCTATTAACAAAGAAAGAGCAAAGGATATAATATAGGGCATTCAAATAACCAAAGACTTGGAATCTACCACCCATCAACAATTTATTGATGATACTATGCTCTATGGTCGAAGCTCTATTACTGAGGCTAAAGAATATAAAAAGATCCTGGATCTATATGCTTTAGATTCAGAACAAGAAATAAATAAAGAAAAATCAGAAATTGCTTTCTTTAATACTCCTTTTCTACAATAGGAAATTAGTAGGACTATGAACTTCAAGATAGGTGCCTTGCCTTGTAAATACCTAGGGCTTCTTCTTAACCATGGTACTAGATCTTCTAAACTTTGGAATCATACTTTAGATAAAATTAGAGTTAGAATGACCTCTTGGAAAGGAAAATGGTTAACACCTACAAGTAGGAAATTATGGTCCAATCTGTCCTATCAGCACTTCCAATATATCAACTATCATGTTTAGATCTTCTTGTAAATAGAAGGCACAAACTCAACAAAATTTTGAGATCATTTTTTTGGCAAGGTTCTGGGTAAAAAAAGAAGATTTCCTTATTGGCTTGGGATAAGGTTTTTAGACCAAAAGAAGAGGGTGATGTAGGCATTAAAGATATAAAACTCCAAGGTAAAGCATTTGGGACCAAATTAATTTGGAGAATGTTTAAAGACCCCAACCTCAAATGGGTAAGAATTATATCCCATAAATACTTAAGTAATCCGGATACTATCAATATATTTTGAGAAAAAAAACCCTCATAGAGGCTCTAGAATTTGGAATTTCATGTTAGATTGTAGATTCATTATCCAAGATAAACTCACTTGGAACCTAGGAAGAGGGGAGCATGCCCTTTTTTAGTTAGACTCTTGGGAAGGATACAAATCTTTATAACTTTTGCAAAATTTGGAACAGGCCAAATACATTTTGGAGAATAGTTGGGGAAATAAAGTGAAATATTATATAACCTTTGATATGGAATATGGGTGGAAATGGAAATATAGGATTTCTTTGAATCTTCCTCAGACTGAAGAAGCTAGTCTCTGCTCCATTTTGAAATCTAAGAAAATTTCTTTATACAATGAACCTGACAAATTAATCTGGGATGGCAATAAGAGTGGTGAATATAAGATTAAGGATGGTTATAGCTACCTAAGATCAAAACCATCTTGTCCTAAGGACCATCCCCCTCATACCTTGTTTTGGAGTAAAGATGTTTTGCCCAAAGGTGAGATATTCACTTGGTTAGTTTGGAAGAGAAAGGTTCTTACTACTGATCATTTCAAAAACATGGGCTTTCATGGTTTGAGTAGATGCCCTCTTTGTGAGAATCATGAAGAGTTAGTAGATCACCTTCTCTTGGTTTGTCCCTTCTCTGAGCACATTTGGAATTGGTTATGCCTTTAAATGGGTTGGATTTCTGGTTTTCCTATTTCTGTCTCAAATTTCCTTCTTTATTGGCCATCCATAAATAAAGGAAGTATATATAGCTCTATTTGGATTTCTGCCCCTTCTATTATCCTTTGGGAATTATGGAAAGAGAGGAATAGAAGAATCTTTCAAGACTTTAAATGGATTGTAACCAGTTGATAAATAAAATAGAAAGCTCTTTCATTGAATTTACTAATTATAGAGTAATGAATAAAAATAATAAGAATGTGGTTATGACTTAGTGGGATGAAAAAATGAGGAACAAGTGGATTGGTTTCAAAATTCCTCCATTCATTGGCTCTGGAGGTCTTTCCTCATCGCTTAAACGTATAAATTGTAAATGGCAACCACCTATGTTTTGCTGGTTTAAACTCAATTTTGACGGAGCATCACGTGGTAATCCTGGTTTGGCAAGTATAGGATGTTGTATACATGATTCTGAAGGTAAGGAAGTTGAAAAAATGGAAAAAATTCATAGGAACAAAGACTAATAATTGGGTACAATTAGAAGCCTTAGTAGAAGGCCTTATTCTATGTAAAAATCTAGGCATAAAAAATGTAGCCATAGAAGGTGATTCAATAATTGTCATTAATGCCCTTAGAAAAGGCTCTCTTCTTAACTGGAGACTTGATTCAATCTTATCAAAGGCTATGATATTATGCTAGTTTTTTGATAAAATAACTATTAATCACATTTATATGGAAGGTAATATTAGAGCAGATGAACTAGCAAATAAGGCTATTGAGAATTATCTAGAAGGGTTACAATATTAAGTAGTGAAGTATCCTAGCAGACATGTCAAATACTCTACAATTTAAATACCATATATTTCCTTCATATCAAGTACATCTTTTCTTGGATAATACTACCTTTTAAGTAAAATATTTAGCAATCTAGGAAATAGAAGAACTTAGACTAACCTAAGAAGATTTTTACCCTTGATCAAGCTAGGATCCCTAGGAAAATCTGAGATCTCTCACCATATCTTTTAAATCCCACGATAGCTTTAAATGCTCCTTTTTGGGCTATGTCTTACTCATCATAACTCTACAATTTCGCGGAGCCTCATGACTCTTGAATTAAAAACATAATTACTTGACATGAAGAGACTATAATGACATCTTAAACCCCATTCAAAGCTATCTTTTCATCATTACAATAGTCTCTAATTAGTTAGATGTGTAAGATTACTTTGAGGGATGAGATATTAATATCTAGCCTCACTTTTGATCTTTCATAAGTTGATAAACGAGCAGAGTTTTTAGATTTTAATGTTCTTGCAGATCATGGAGACTAAGATTTTAGTTTTTCATGTTGTTGGAAATATGCAGATGCTATTTAGAGGAAGTATCTAGCCATAACGTTGGAATCACATCCTCTTACCATCAGATGATCTCATCAGGAGAGCCATTGAGATGATATTTAATGAAGATAAGTATGATTTTGGATTTACCTTGTGAACAAATAGAGAAATTGTGGGTACATTTATATCATGCTTATTTCTTGCTAGGATCCCTAAAGATGATATAGTAACCCTGAGTAAAAAAGTCTTCTTGGAGGAAATCCTACTGGGTCTAGAATAAGTAGTATTTGGTGTGGATAAGAATCTAGAAATTCTTCTCCCAGAGGTAATAATAAGAGAAGTGACTGGTATCTTGATAGAGGAAAATAATATTTTGTGATGAACTATCATGTTCCTCCAAAATAAAGAAGTTTTCAATGATAATTGGGTTTCTATGGAACGAAATATCCACTTTTTACTGAAGTGGTTGAGGGTCATTCCATCATCTGACATGGTATGGCTCTATAAATATCTCAAAGATGAAGGATATCAGGTTCCTGCTTCCATGGAGAATGTAAAACTGGACAATATCCAGGTCATTGCACCAATAATTGCCAAAAATAGTTGGCAAAAATTTCAGCTAATGGTTTGAAGATGGATCTTGAGAAGGTTGAAGCTATACTTAGTTGACCTACACTTGAGAATGTCAGTGAGGTAAGATTGTTTCATGGATTGGCTAGTTTTTACAGGAAGTTTATCCAAAATTTTAGTTCTATTTGTAATGCTATGACTAAGACAATGAGAGGAGACAAAAGAGAATTCAAATGGACACATGGAGCTGATAAGAGTTTTGAGACTTTGAATTTGAAGGTTGTTGAATTACCTATGTTAGCATTACCTTATTTCAATAAGGTATTTCAAGTTGAGTGTGATACAAGTGGAAGTGCAATTGGAGCTGTGTTGACTCAAGAAGGTAAACCTGTTGCTTTCTTTAGTGAAAAATTGAATGATGCTAAAAAGAAATATTTTGTCTATGATCAAGAGTTATATGCTATTGTTTAAGCTATGAAAAAATAGAGACATTACTTGATGCCAAATGAATTTGTGTTGTACACTGATCATAAGGCTTTATAGTATTTGGGTAGTCAGAATAAGTTGAATTAGAGACAAATAAAATGGGTAGAGTATATGCAGAGTTTTACATTTGTGATTAAACATAAGAGTGGAGCTTCTAACAGAGTTGCTGATGCATTGAGTAGAAGAAGATCTTTGTTGGTTGAAATGAGAATTGAAGTTCTTGGTTTTGATGACATGAAGAATTTGTATGAAAGTGATCCTAATTTTTGTGAGCAGTGGAGAGTGTGAAGAGCACCTAATTCAAATCAATCAAGTAAGTATGAAGACTATTTCATTCAGGAAGATATGTTATTTAAAGGTATTCAGTTGTGCATACCGAGAGGTTCAAGGAGAACTAATTTGATTAAGGAAAAACATAGTAGTGGATTGGCTGGACATTTCGGTATTGATAAGACATTAAGTTTGCTTAAGGAAAGGTATTTTTGGCCTCATTTGTATAAGGATGTTCAAAAGTTTGTGAAAAGTTGTGGAGTTTGTCAAGTTGCAAAAGGAGTAAGTTGGAATAATGGTTTGTATACACTGATTACTATTCCTGAGAAACCTTGGAGTGATATCAGCATGGATTTTGTTCTTGGCTTACTGAGGACAACAAGAGGCAATGATTCCATATTTGTTGTTGTGGATAGATTTTCTAAGATGACACATTTCATACCATGTAGGAAAACATCAAATGCAATACATATAGCAGATATTTTCTTTAAGGAGATTGTCAGATTGCATGGATTACCGAGGAGTATTATCTATGACCGAGACAATAAATTTGTTAGATTTTTTTGGAAAACACTTTGGAAGAAGTTGGACACTAAGTTGAAATATAGTTCTACATTCCATCCACAAACTGATGGACAAACAGAGGTTGTAAACTGAAGTTTGGGTAACTTGTTGAGATGCCTAGTTGGAGACACACTAAGTAATTGGGATTTGATGTTGGCACAAGCAGAGTTTGCATACAATAGTTCAGTAAATAGAAGTATTGGAAAAACACCTTTTGAGATTGTTTATGGTACACAAACAAGAGGTAAATCAGACTTGAGAGATATTGTTGGAGAAGAGAAAAGAAGTGCTGAAGCAGAGGAGTTTGCTGAATTCATGAAGACCTTGCATGAAGATGTAAAACAAAAGTTGGAGAAAAGTAATCAGAAATACAAGGATAGTGCAGACAGATCAAGAAGACATAAGAATTTTGAAGTTGGTGATGTAGTAATGGTTCATTTGAAGAAAGGCAGATTTCCTGTTGGAACATATGGTAAATTGAAGATGAAGAAATTTGGTCCTTGCAAAATACTGAGAATATTTGATAATGGAAATTCTTATGAAGTTGAATAACCTGATGACATGGATATATCACCTATATTTAATATTTTAGACTTGTATGAATATCATGAACCTAATGAAGAAGCGACAATTCTCAGTGATTATCCTAAGAAATAGATAGAGGAAGTTAAATAGATCTTGAAATAGAGAGTTAGCAGAAGTACAAGAGGAAAGGAATACATGGAATATCTGGTAAAATGGAAGAACGGACTGATTGAGGACTCATCTTGGATTTCTCAATCTAAGCTGGATTCATTTCAAGTTGGACTTGATACATGATTCGGGGAATCATTTCTTGTAACCCCAGGTGTCTGATGCAGGAGCATCTTGGGTCCTTGGCAATCCTGCTCAACCAAAAATATGTTTACTTTTGTTCTTTAGCTTGTTTGTAGACTACTCGGTGAAGTGCTTAGTTACCATGTTGCTCGGGTATCCTTTTTTTCTTGCTTTACCAATGGGTCTCAGGGTGTGTTGTTTTCTGTTGCTCGATTATGTTGTTACCGAGTTAGTTTTCTATCACTCGGGTATGTTCTTACCGAGTCATCCCTGTTGCTCGAGTATGCTTTTATCGAGTGGTTGTTGTTGCTCGGTGATGCTCTTCCTAAGTTGTTTATCCTGATCTGGCTGACTTCTACATTTAATTTTTGTGGCATTAATTAATGTGGGGTCTCTCATTGGGATTTGTGTGGACCTAAACCTGGGTCTCTCTTATGGATTTGAGAGCCGACCTCTTTGGTGGACTCTTGTATATATTTCTTCTTTGTTCTTAGTTTAGGGACAGTTCTCAGAAGATAGGTAGATTGGATAGAAGATTATATGTTGAGATATTGAAAGGGAGGTTTGAGACCTCGCATGTATGAATATCATTTTGTAATTCACTGAATGTATATGGCCAAAACTGGGAAGGTGATACAGCCTGACATGTACTGAGTTTGATCAATTAATGAAATATAAGACATTTGTTGTTCCTTCTCTCACTCTATGTGTTGTTTCTTCTGCATTGTTGTGTCTGCAGGTTGGTTTGGTACTTGGGAGAGCCTTTGGCCCTACCTACTATCCCTCCTTGAGTAAGTTTTAGTGAGTCTAAAAATGAGGAAGAGGGGGAAAATATGGATTTAGGAGAATTTTCAAGAACCAAAAAGAGAAAGACTTAACCTCTTCAAAATCTCTGCTTTCAAACTTTTCTTAAATTAGTTTCATATTTTAGATATGTTCACAATATTTAAATCTAGTACCTAGATTGTATGTATGAATCCTTACCTATTTAGATGGAAGTTATTTCATTATATTCATGTTTAAAGCAGTAATATAGGTGGTTTTCTGGTTTTAATTCTTCTACTGTAGAGAAGCCTCTTGGACTATATCCTTCAAATGTTTTTTGCCAAACAAATAAGTTAATGACTAATCTCTATCTACACCTGTGGATTAATGAATTGTCTTTACTATATAGATAAAAGTTTTTTTTATGTATTTGTGGATACTTATATGATCTTTTATGTATATAGATACCCACTTATTGATGTATAGATGTGGATGGTCCTTAGTTTCTGAACGAGAAATTTTCTCCACATGAGTTTTAAGTTCCTGAATATGCTCCTTCTCTAGTTATGTTGATAGTAATCTTGACAATACTAGCTTAAGGTGAAGCAAATTAACTGAAGTCGGCCTATTGACACATTTATTTTTTTACAACTAGAATATAATTTCAAAAGGTAATTCCATGATACCCCAGATTACAATATGTTTTCAATAGTTTAATATTAATGTGGTTGTAATGCGGCTTTCTAGATTATATCCTTTGGAATTTTACTTGAAATCACTTAATCTCTATCTACATATAGGGATTAATATCGTTTGATTAATATACAGATAGAAGATAGATAAGTATTTATGAATACCTTTTTATCTTGTATTTATATATTCATTATCATATTGATCAATAAGTGTGGATAGTTTTTTAATAAGTTATTATCATGTTATGGATGTGAAGATCCATAACTTTTATTTCTCTATCTCTGTCTCTTATGATTAAAGTTGAAAACTATGTTTTAGCCATGCTGGCAGAAATATACTTGGTGCAGATTTGGGTTATGCAGGTACAACAAGGACATGGAAATCAAGGACTCTTGTAGGAGAATATTCCAAAGACAATACTCCTCTGAGAAGATATTGGAAAAAGATTGTAATTGGTTTTTCTTGAAAATTATTTTAAATTTTTTAATAAGGGGTATGCCCCTAGAAATACTTTGTATGATTTGGACTAAGGTCCAAGGCAAGACTAGAGGTTTTCTTCTCTGTTCTTTCTTACTAGTGCCCGAAGTGAACAAAGCTCTTTTGAATTTAACTTTATGATTAATAAAATTATCTTGGCTTCGGCCTTTGCCTATCCAAAAATAAATAAATAAAATTGAACCACATTTTATAGTTT
This sequence comes from Thuja plicata, assembly GCA_018584345.1. Lineage (NCBI taxonomy): Eukaryota > Viridiplantae > Streptophyta > Pinopsida > Cupressales > Cupressaceae > Thuja > Thuja plicata. Next base: position 355,337 of record MU225334.1, on the reverse strand, counting down.
AGTTGGGAAATAAAAATATCAAAAGTGGTTAAATCATTGGGCCATCATAGTTATAAAAGCAAGAGAATGTGTCTTTATAGAGAAGTGTTTTAATCATTATGGAAATCTTGACAACCAAGAATGGGTTCCCAATCAATAAGGGATTTATCTATATTTTTATTGTATAATGAATATCTAAACTATAATTTCCTTACTGACACAAGTTTCAAATTCAGGGGCATCAAAGGTCTACCACTTAAAAGAACTAATTGCCCTCAGGCTTAGTTTGCCACTAAATTTTAAAGTGGTGAAAAATAATTAAATTTGAAAAAGGTGAATAATCAAAAAATTTGTAGAATAGCTTAATATAATGTTGGTATACAAAATCAAATCACCTATCTATAAATAACAACATTTAATCTAGATGGAGTGGGCGAGCGAGAAAGGGAGTAGAGGGAGAAATTCAAATGACATTGCAAATGAGGATGCATTAGAGGACGAAGATGATGATGGTAGATTTTCTTGTTCATGTGCAGATGAAGGTTTTTGCCTTGGCTCTTTGTAGGGTGTGTGGGATTCACTTCTACTTAGGGTGTGGCTCCCTATGGGTACAGTTCCTTCTATGTTGGTCATCCTCTCTGGGTCATTCACTAAGGATGTTTGATTGGTGCAACTTTGTTGTTATGGATTTTTTTATGGTTCTATTTGGCTATGGTCTAAGACAATTCTACTTGGTACTATCATTTCCCTAGATGACTGACTCTTCTAACAACCATGGTTTGATGGATATTGTGGTTTTTGGTTGTGGGTGTTTGGTGGTGTTGTGGTTCTTGGCCCCAAGATCTTTCTTTGATTTTCTTTCTATCACCATGGTGATTCTAGTGTTTATTCTAGATGCTCAAGTCAATTCATTTGTAGTGTTAGGCCCCTTTACCCTATTTATGTTGATTATTGCAAGATTTCTTTGCTTTCCTAGCTTGGGGACGGTGATTCATTTGAAAAAATTTGATTTATGCTTTGTTGTTTCATAGATTTAGTGCTCTTTTTGTTAAAAAAATCTACTCCTATTATGTATAAGTTTGATTTGTGCTAGTTCTAGTGTCTTGGATCTGAGTGTTTGTATGGGAGATGTTTTTCTTTTACTCATTTGGCTAGCCTCCCCTATGTGGGTGTGTGCACCAAGTTGTGACCCAAAAAAGTGGACACATGTTTTAAAAAAATTCAAATTTCACATAACCCGTTCGGGTTATTGAAATTTTGAAATTGTACTAGGCTTGGTAACCAAGCCTAGACAATATTATTAAAAAATTCTATCTTTCTATTAACCCGATCGAGTTATTGATATTTCTAATAACCCGACCGGGTTATTTATGTTTCTAATAACCCGACCGGGTTATCAATGTTTCTAATAACCTGATCGAGTTATTAAAAACATATTATATTTTGAAAATCCCATGGCTTAGGCCATTTTTAACACCTAAACCATAGAGCAGTAGAGTGGAGGAGGGAAAAAACACATCAAAACTCGATTGTTCTTTGAAGAAAACAAGGTTTCTTCAACAATTTCCACATTTTCAAGAAATGACGTCCCGTAACAAAGGTAAGTTTTTTTGTTTTTTTTGCATTTGTAATCAAAGTAGGTTATGTTATTGATTTTTTCTTCTTTTTTTTATTAATTTCATATCAGATTCATCAAACAACCCAAGAAGAGGAAAAATAAATGAAAGACCACCCCTGTAAACCCTCCTCAAAATTCTCCTCGTCCACCACCATAGCCACCCGTAAACCCTTCTCAAAATTATCCTCGTCCATAACCACCGCCACCCGTAGACCCTCCACATGTGCCATTAGATCATGTAAATGTAACACAAGAGGACCTCATGCAACACCCTAACCAAAATAGTGCACAAATTCATATATTAGTGAATATGTTGAAGGCTTCCGGTCTTCAACATCACTCTGTATGTGATGAAAACCTACCTGTTGGGAGCACGCTTAGACATGCAAACGTTAGAGATAAACATCAAATAACAACATTATACATATCTAAAGCATACTACAAAAATAACAAGTGATTCCATCACAACCTCCGATGAGCTAAACAAGGGCACCCAAGACCTTGTT